>JAUZND010052920.1:0-19213 GCA_034780555.1 Coelogynopora nodosa | reverse complement strand
TATTTTTGCCTCTTCAGTTTTTGTTTTCATTTCGTTTCTGACAGCTTCTTTTTCAGCTATATGTTTCTTGAATTCAGGATATTCTTTATTCCCACCGTTCATTACAGTGAAACATACTGAACACATATCTTTTTTTGCCGATGAAATTTTATTTTGCGCTGTTTAAAAACATTTCTGTAGAGCTCTAAACTACATAAAGTACCACCTTCTTTCAGTAACATACTATACATCTTGCTAATATTGAGATCTGGGGCCAAATACTGATAGCTTGTTTCCTTACGTACATAATGAGCCTCAATTCTGTGAAATCATTATTGGTGCTTGTAACAAAAATGGTTTAACACGCACATTTTATAAACAGTGTAAATTGTTATAAGCGACACTAAGTGTCTCTTGTAACAGTTAGACATAGTTATGAAATTATACGAAATGGCGCTTGTAACATTTTAAAAAATTAATCGATGACAATATCAAAGAAATGTTTACAGATCTAATAGGCCACTTTAAGAAAATCTTAAAACTGTAAAAATCTCATTTTTGAAAAAATGGCGCTTGTAACAGTTCATCCTTGGAACGACGATATTATGTATCTACATAAGCTTTTTCGTCAGTATATGCTATTTTTAATTTGTTAATCAATCATATTTAATGCAGTAACCTTTTAAAACCATAATTAGCCGTTGTGATATGGGGTCAACTTGATCCATCGGCATTTTAGCATATACATATAAATATTCTTTATAATTTTAGTACTCTACAGTGTAGTTTTTCAAAGCGATTCTAAATATATAATGACTTCTTCCGCTATATCCTTCTGTTTTGTTTGTTTGTCTCTTGTCGTTTATTTTTCAGTCACTTTTTGTTTTAGTTTATATGTTAATTTTATTTATCTCAATATTCTCACCTATATGATATTTTATCGGTTTTGTTATTATAATATATAATAAGCTTTATCAAATCATTTTACTGACTGCTTTGTTGAATAGCTTCACTGATGTAACCTAGTGCATTTTTTGTGTTCTATATATTAAAGTAACTGTATCCCCTATATTTCAAATATCTTTTTACAATGGCTTCCTTCATTTCTATTAAAAATAAATGTGTCTTAAAATTATTATGTCAATTGATTTTTTATTAGTTAATGCGTCGCGTCCCCCCCGTCCCCCCAACTCGACAGGCTTTGGTAAGCACTGTCTGGGCACCTCCAACCGGCGGGAACACACACGTGAGCTCGCTTGCCCCCGCCATCTGCGCCTCCTCCCCCTTTACATCTCTGCCCTGCTCCATTCGACCGCCTTCCGCCTGGGTGTATCCACCAAGCTGGACCTGCGCTGTGCCGCCATGGAGAGGATGAAGAACCTACCGCTCAGTCACCTGGTTGCGGTCATCTATCCCCGATTGTACCCGCTACACGTCTTTGCCGACGACTCTAATGTGGGTGTAGTTAGTTCATTAGATGACAAGTTCATATTTTACTCTCAAATTTCTCCTAAAATACTTCTATTGGTATACGCATTTGCAATAACTTTCTTAAAGAGTGTCTTGTTCAAATAGCAAGGTAGCATCTTAATTCGTTTCTCGTTTTTTTATAATATTTTTTGTGTAGTTTTTTTAAAAATTTATTCAGAGACTTCATTTTTATTTTATTATCGTAATTGTTTATTTAATCGCTGTCTACTTTGAATGGCGTCTTTTCTGACACTTAAAATAAAATAAGGTATATAAAAATAACATTGCAGTGTTACTAAAAAAAAAAAAAAATTTAAAAACTTTTAGGCTAAAATTTAAATTGTTTTTATCTAAACTGTCCACAGCCTTTTATACATTTTGCTAACTTATTTTTGGCCCTCACTAATGACTGTTTTGATGTCTAAAATCTTATTCTCTACTTATGTAAAGTATTATAAGCCATGTTAAATATATTCCACCTGGTACAATTTTATAATGTTTACGTTCTTATTAGATTTTATACAATAGTTGATATTTACGTTATTTCTATTTAAAAAAAAAATCGAAAGATTTGATTTATTTGCTTATTAAGGTATTATATTTTTATTCTTTTTTTAAATTTTATCAAATTACATAATAACTAATTAAATTATATTATAATAAAACAACTTTAAAATCACTCTTTAAATCAAATGAACAACTTTTATTAAGTTGATTGCACTACAATACTTGCTACTTAATACTGCTACTTAACACATTATCCAGTAATTAGAAGTAAGAATTTGACTTTGACCACTTTTGACCTTAACTGTTGTACACCGACATAGTAACACAAATACTATGACGTAAGCATTTGAGTAAATATTCACATCTACAATATGTAAGCGATATTTGTTATGTAGTTAAATAATTATGTTCTATTATTAACTTTTATTTAAATTAAAATACGTATGCATTAAATTCTATAATTATATGTCTGATTTTGATTTGGCAATCTAAGGTTGTCTCGAAGCAGAATATTTGGTTAATAAAATACATATATTTTGTAACACGAGGTTGTTAAAAGTAACGTTTTATTAGCGAGAATTTCCGTCGTTATACTATCTACTCTTGTGTGAGTTATTATTATTAAAGTTAGGTAGTTATACAAAAAAAGTTTGGCTAACTAGGACACGAGAATATTAAAAAAATAGATACGCTATAATTGTTGAAACATTGTCTCAGAGTTAGAAGGCGGCTCATGCCACGTCGTCTAAGTTCTGTTGGAGCATGGGCTAGAAGTAGGGACAGGTCGGAATATGGGTTGACTTTGGTAGAAATGGAGCGCCGTCTTTCTTCGATGCAGGAGCTGATGGCAGGAATGCAGAGCTCACGGAGTGCTGCTTTTGAGATTGTGTCGGGGTGGTGCAAACCATGAGCAAAGTGGGCCATGGCACTTTGAGCCGCATCGAGGTGTGCTGCCATCGTTGTGACGCCACAGGCTGTAAGTTAGAACCGGAACAACTGCGGCGTTGAATAGTTTGAATTTAGAGGAGTTGTCGGTGGAGATGAAGAGACAAATCAGCTTTCTAGTGGCAGCCCATGCGAGCGCCTTATGATGGTGAAGTACGTCATTTGAAGATCGAGTAATCATTGTCATAAATCATTTTATTTATATAAATAAATTTGACTGTAAAACGGTCATACAAAGTCAATATAGAACCTTAAATTAAAATTATTATTATACACAGTTTTTCTTGGTATGTGTTGTACCAATGATTAACATCATAATAAATTTGTCAATTATACCCTAAGGCCAACCCTACTCCTAGATCCATTTTAAGAAGACATTTCTTCCTTGATATAATAGACGTTAAGCGATTCGTACCCTGTCAAGTGTCATACCTTCTGTGATCCATAGACTTTCCAGAAGCGCATGCAATGGTCGATGAAGCATTGTTACCTTTCGTGAACTTTCATTTAAATTTAATCATGTCGTAAAAATGAGATTTAAACACAATTAAGGTACAAAATTATGGGACCTTTACTATTTTAAAACGGCACAATAAATTCACTATCGCAAATTCATTACACGCTCCGTTAAAACTATTTTTAAATAAATTAATATTCAACAATACTTGGTTATGGCTAAGTTAATGTTGAGTACTGGTGTTATTCTAATGAATAATTCAACTCTTGTAATGCATACATGGTTTATAGATAACGACTGCTCATTTATTTTAAGTCAGCCCCTAAGTCACAAATTTAAGTCCCAAATTAGACCATTTTCTTCAGATTTTAACATTAGTGTAAAAGTGAATTAAAATATAGGCATTTGGTAGTCATACTTTTTGGAACTCTCTATCACAATATTAACACAACACATTTTTCATTAGAAATGCACTTGAAAGGGGACAATACAAACTATAGATTCCTCTAATTATTGTAAATTTCTAAATGTTGTCTAAATTTATACATAAATATAATCAGAAATTATCATGTTATGAGTTTACTAAATATTTTGTATAGGTATGTAGAGCTAGACAAATTTACTTTTAGTTTATTTCTTTTTTTCTACAAATTTTCGGAGCTAATCACGTGGTACGCAATCTAATATTGATGTATTATATAAATTATGTCATATAATTTATTCTATATTATTCTGAAAATGTTTCAGTCACAAATTTGTTTTCCTTGTGTGGGGTCTGCAATCAAATGTCTGTACATAATCATATTATTGTATTTTTACTGTTATCTTTGATATTTTGTTTCTTAAATTGCTAAATAAAAATATTTTTATTATTGACATCTTCACATTTCCAGAAGTAAATTTTCATTTTTCCCAAGTAAGTAGCCTATTTTAATATTTAACTTGTCATAATGTTTCATCTATTTCAGCACACATAATTTTTAACATTAAACATATTACGGCCATTATATACATAGCACAACAGCTGATACAATCCAATACCTTAAACCTGAGTGTTCATACTTTATTATAGGGGTTTCAACCTATCTCTAAGTGACAGGTTTGTGACTTATGGGCATTTGTCATTAATGTAATAAGTTCATACCATTTTTCCTTCCTCGTTTTTCAAAGATATCACCCTATGACTTTCTCAAGACATGAAATGGTTCGCTGATCGTTAATATATTTTCGTAAATCATAATTTTTTTCGATGATCGTAAATTTTTTCCTGTAAATGATTTTTTATAATCACAAAATAATCTCAAAATAAATAGCTTCACATACAGTGTTTTTTTTAAAGGAAATGATTTTGGTTTGTGTATAAAGGAGCAATATACCATGATGTATAGAAATGCATAGAAAATTAAACCTAATATTTTCAATAATATTAAAGTTTAGTCTCACAACAGGAGAAAAAAAACTTAATCGAAAAATCATGTCTCCAGATATAAGTAGCAACATATTAAAAATGCCCGTCTAGGTTTCCCTGCTCCAGAAAGTTAAAAACGGCCGCACCAAGCAATCGAAACCACCCGCAGACGGCGACCAGGAAGAAACCAACAGCGATGACGCCGCGGAATCTGACCAGGAAACCCTGGCCGATCTCGCCCTTCCCAGCCGCCTTCATCTGAGCTCCCAGTTCCTCAGTCGTGCTGGTCTCTACCTCCTCGACACTGGGGAGCAACTCCTCTTGCTGGCCGGTTCCGGCATCTCTGCGGACCTGTGTCGAGCCGTGTTCGGCGTGGAAGCGGTCAGTCAACTGTCGGACGGTGCACGAGACTTGCCAGCGCTGGCCAATCCAGTGTCACGCCGGGTACGGGCTCTTATTCGACACTTGGAATCAGGTCGTCCGCTGGGCAGCGGGTTGTGTGTCGTGCGCGATGATTCCCCCTACAGGAATCAGTTCCTGGAGCGGATGTTTGACGACAGGGTCGATAATATGTCGAGTTACTTCGAGTTTATGCAGCAGCTCTCGCAGGCGGTCAAGTATACCTGATTCTTCTGACATTTTTTTTCTTGTTTTCTTGTTTGGGCCATGCTGAACGATGACACTATGATGCAATGCTTAAATGGTTGGTTGATCGCCGCCGTTGTACTTCTATTTTAATTTGTTATATTATATAGTCTGTGATTTCCGAACAACCTTAAATGATACAGGCGAATATTTTAGTCGAGTGGGAATTTATATTCTGTCTCTTTGTTCAATACTTCCTATATTATTACCTATATTTTATTTTTTGGTTAATAAAACTTAATAATTACATTATTACCCTAGGTCGCTGGTTTTCTAATAAAACATGTGTTATGTTCATGCTATGTTGTGTGAGAAATTAGATAAAAACTATCGATTGTATAAATTAATCTGGTAAAGCAATTTTTGCTTTATTGTATTAAGTATTAAAACTTTGGGGTATAGTTTTTTTAAACGATTAAATTGTTGGTTACCATTTGTTTGTAAATATATCTTCCATATAATTTATTTCACAACTGTAAACAACTTTACATAATCGCACACATGCCGTTATTCATTTGAGTTTTGTGATGAATTTCTGCTGAAAGAACATAAACATGCTTATTAACATAATATTTAAATTTACCAATTAACGGTGATTAGTACTGCATACATTTTAAACAGCTGGAAAACAAGTTCATCAAAAAACTTTTTACCTAGTCATTTACAACGCAATATGGTTTTTGGTTCCAATGTGTAACTAATTTATTTCTGACCTTTTGCGTCACTACTTGCTTCTATTTCAGTAATTTACTGCATATTGTAGTTAATATAGTGTGTTCTATTATGAACAGAACAGATATTAAGTAGTTATTTATTATTTCCATTAAATTTTGTTTAAATGTGCGCATCAGTTAATTATAATTTTTTTTTATTGTATCAATGACCCAGCGTACTGTTTATTTCATAAAACGGTAATATAGAAGTATCAGTTCCATTTTTGTTTTATTAAAAAATTACCTTACCGCTTACTGTTTTTGTAATGCATTTTTATTACATAATAATATAACGTCATTATCTTTATAAAACACTTACTGATTTTAAAACTAAAAAACTAAACCAAATATAATTTGTCTAATTCGCCTGCTAATGAAGACAGTTTATTGAATATTATAAGTATACTAATTTGATTTTATATAATGTTATTATAATATTGAATATTATGTTAAGTGTACCGATTTTGGTTATATTGTAGGTTCTCAAACTGTGTAATGTCAGCCCCATATTTATACAGCAGCATGTTTGTTAGTGGTTTTTTTTAGCTTTTTTAACATTGTCTCGTGGTATATTGTATATTATATATGTTACAATCATATATTTGCCTTTCTGGACTGTTACAAATAAGTTTAAGAATATAGAACTGATAGATCAAACATGTCTGATTTTGTAATACTGAAATTGACAGTCCATGATTGATCGAATACAGTATTTCCTATATTGTAGTATGATGATGTGTATTATTCCTTATACTACTTATTTACAAACAACTATAGTAGTGAAACAGCAGAATTCTTTCCTATGAAACGCTTGTGACAGCATTATTCTCCTCTAAATATATTAACATTGTTTCAAACGTTCTTTCACATAAAATCTGCACTTTTATTATTTATAACGTATTTGGTCGTCATGTATAATCAATCTAACCTGTAATTTTTTACACATCATATTCAACAGCAACTTGGTTTTTTTGTGATCGTATCATTTCTAATTGAAATATATATTTGACCTTTTATATGTTGTTTCAGTTATTTTACATGTTACGTTTTGTTATGATGTGTATTATAAGTTTTGACTAGCTACACGTTATATAATAGCCAGCCTATCATTTTGATTAGTAAATATAATAAATAAATGATAACCCGAAATAAAAAACAAAAAGATTTTTACACAAATACATTATATTTGTACAGATTAACTACCGATACAAACTAGTTGTTAGTCTATGGATACAAAACAAACATTCTAAACAACACAAATTTACATTATTTATGATGGATTGGTTAGCACTACACTATTTGGAAATGTATGGGAAAGTTTATACTTATTAAACTAATTTTTTAGCTAGGAAATATTCTTTGAGATGCTTGAGTTGCCAGTATCCCATTACAAGTAGTATTAATAATTGTATCACTCCAAAATAGAAAACGTAGTTATTGATGCCCTCACTTGTTCGGCGAAAAGAAACCTCTCGAGTCTAAAAGGATATAAATAAAACATAAATGTACAGGTACACTAATTTTTATTACAGTTTTTAGACTCGTAAAACTGTTTTAATTTGAACAATAAGTATATGATTATTTGTGGTAAACCATTTGTAACATTTTCGTCATAATATGAAATATTCTTAAATTATACTCACTGAGTTTTTTTCATATATAATTAATGCTTCTAAGTATGCTGTTTATCTAGTCATATAAGTTATCTCTATAGTTCAATATTATTTGATATTGCTGTATGAATATCTACCGAATTAAATACTATTTAACGCTTTAGCTGCCAAGGTGGCTATTCCAGCCACAAGTTAGTAAGTTGAACTTAGATTTTGCAAAATTTTTAGTAAATCATATTTTAAACAATTTTTGTAACTTGTAGCGTAAATGTAGTACATATACAAATTTAATTAAATTTAAAATAATGGCTTTACATATACAAATTTTCTAGTTAAAAACTATTGATTATGGTATTGACCACAATGATATATGCAACTTCAATTGCATGTGGCTTGCATACGAATGTGTGACACGTAATGCATTCTAATACATCTATTTCTTCCTCCCCTCCGTGACCTTGAACTTTCTAAATATAGATCATGACTCACCCCCCATTTGAGAAAAAAATCAGTTAATCAGAATCGAGTAGTTGTTTTTTGGTTACTATGGCTTTCTATTGGTCGATTTAAACAAGGTCAAGGTTGTTTCCGACTAAATCATGGGCCGGGATTCCAAATTTGTGTTTCTCCAGTCGATTTGGAAATTACCGGAGGAGTTGGAGTAATTCTTTTTTTGTCTTTACGTTGAAAATCATTGATTATAGGGTCATGTGATCCCACCTCTTTCGTCAGCATGCTTTAGGCCAATGAGGTGTTGAGAATTTTTCGCCTGTTTCTGATTGGAAGTTGGTGATATAAAAAGCTCTACACAGCACTCCATAACTCATTCTTCTCTCTTGCACGGAACAGTTCAGACCTCCTCTCTTCCAAACGAGGTGAACACGAAACAACATGTTCAACATTATTGAATCAATTATTGATACTTTAACAACTATGGGTTGTATACCAATAGCCACCGAAGAACTCTTGTACGGACTAAATAAATAATTGATAGTTACTGAAGCAACACATTTATACAAACAAAGTCACAAATAGAAATGAATTAATCGGTAAAGCGATTATTACAATTCATTAATCTATTGGTTGTGACTGGAATAGCCACCTTGCAGGTTAAGGCTGTTTAATTTATATTCGGAATATACCTTCGACACATTTTGTTGAGAAGATTTTACACATTAAAAAACACTGCGGATATTATAAAGTCTAATATAAGCAATAATGATAAATTTATTATTTTGTTAATCCAGTATGTAAGGTGTTCATAGTTTTAAGATTACACCATGTCAATTTCATTTAATATTTATCCACTTCTAACTTTTTTTCTTAAAAACAAAATATTTATCTGACCAGTAGACGTAATTTTTATCACTTGAATTACTTTTTCATATTCCATACTAGGCCTACAGGTGAATTTGGCTAGAGGCTCTGTGGGTTCCATAAAGATAGGCTACATTGCAAATTAATTTCCGTGTCAATTCGATCTCCAAAGTGTTTGTAAATTGACAATCGAGAAAGGTGTTCATAAATATGTTATTTGAAACAAATTTCGAAGAGATTGTAATTTTTGTTTTGTAAAAGTATTCAAAAAGATTTCAGAGCTCGATTTTTGTATGCAGTATAACAAAGTTATGTAATAGTGAACTTGATTATGAATTTCAACAATAATATATATAATATCTGATAACAACTATAATATCTGATGTGTTATCTATGTTACCTTATTTTTTTAGATTTTAATTTATCAATTTAAAAATTACAAAAAATGCTCTTTTATATAATATTCATTTTAATTGTTTACATATATATATATTATACAATATTTAATATCAGTTTCGCTTATAGTGAACAATGTAGAAAAAATATAAATATTGAGCAATATTAAATAATAATGTAATATTATAGTAATCTACGTTGAATTTTCGCTTATAAAAAGCTAGTTAACAACTCAAATTATTTAATTACATGTAGGCCTAAGTAAAATAATCATGTATCAATATAGGTATTATGGTTTTTTTTTTTTTTTTTTTTTTTATTCCACTGCTTGCACATGTGTGCAGTGCAGTTTTGGAAACGTAATGTGCACTAGAGAGCGCAGCAGCACAAGACCGCGCGTCAGACCAGTATCGCACTCTGAACACTCGACAGACACAGCTGTCTGCCAGGGAGAGATAAGGTACACTGCTGTGATTCGAACCCGCTACCTCGACTGGGCTACCTCTCCCTCGGGTTATCTCGGATATAACAAGCAAGTGTTTACGGTTCCTTCTATCTAGATGAAACAGGATTATATTGTACAACATTTTTATTTTTATTAACTTTGAATAATTATAAGGTTCGGATGAGAAAATTATCAATTATATTATTATAAAACCACATTCACACATTTTACAGTCTGAATATACAACCCTTCGAAATGATTTAATTGGGATTAAATAAAATTCAGAAATATTTTTAATAATTAATAAATGTACGTAAGTGCCAAAATCATTTGCGTTATTTTGAAATTTGTATTTTACATTACATTTTATTTTGAATTTATTTACGTTAATTCACTTGTATTTCCATATATTTTTGTAGAATATACACTGAACTTGATACTCAAATCCTTATAAACTTTCTGTTAAACAAACTGTTTGGCGTTTAAAAATAATCTTTTCTGATATTTAGTAGTTATCATAAATAAGTTAAAAAACTTATTTGTACTTTATTTTCCTTCCAATCTGTTGCACAGTGACACCTAAAATACTATTTTAATAATATGCTAGGTTTCTCTGATGTTGCATTATAATTAGCACACCTTGTCACTAAATAGACAGCTAGCTATAAGCGTGTGATTAGAAAAAGAATAATATGTACACAGGCCTGTAAGCCCTAATTGCTCCTAAAATATTTTAAAATTTAGATTTTAAAAAAAATTCTACAAGTTTGCAAAAGCTAGCTATTTTAAAAATTAAATTCCTAAAATTTTGCATAAAATAACATTATATAGCAAAAATTGAAAAATTCTTATTATCGATATTATAAATCGTTATACATTTTCTTATGCATTTCAACACTTAAATGTTGTCATCAAAGGTCCTACATAGCCTATAATGAAGTTAACATGGTTATCTGCTGTCAAGGAATGCAGCTTATTTATTAGAGTCAAAATTAGAATAGGCCTACCTTGAATTGAGCATAACTATAATAAAAAGTTAATTATGTATTTGTCCTCTCAGAGAATAAATGATCATACACCCAATAGAAATCACCAATAACTATATGAATTTAACATTATATACTTTATTTTTTAAAGTCATCACATACTAGTCAATTGTTTATGTGCAATTTCTAAAATCTGTTCTTTTAAGTATAATTTTTTAATTCCATTTCTAAACCTTTTATTGACTCATTCAACCAATCTTTGGAGTAAGTTATGTACAACATTTATCGTCGATTTATGAAAATTTTACTTATTTGTGTTTGCAAGGTGATTGCAATAGTTTGGGTGTTGCATGTGATAGTGAAATATATTGACATAAGCATTCGACATTGATGAAGCCTACAGAAATATGCTCAAAGCATAGATATCCTGCCTAATGATACAACCAAAGTATTTTCAGTAAGTGATATATATAGTTTCTTCAGGTTAGGTACTTTATGAAAACGAAATTTTCTATATATGTTACTCAGGTAATTCATCCAGATATGTCCTGTTTTTGCTAGTAGACCCAATCCTCTCAGTAAATAGATTGCCAAGAAGGTGCCCCATCTTATTCCAGAATCATCTATTGAGACACTTACATGAGTGTGGCATGTTCTAAGCAGAACGATCATCGTTCCAACAAATACTAAATAATGGCATATTGATATTTAATATAGGCCAAGAATGTTCTAAAGCTAACATCTGCTAGAGTTGTTCGCTTCCCAATGGTAGTGATTACAATTTCAGTGTTTTATTATGCTGATTCAGAGAGAGGCTTTAGTTTCAACAAACAGCTAATTGTTACAGATGGGCGATTTTCCTTTTCTCATAGGCAGCCATAATTGTAGTTTTCACTATAAATGTATGCCACTAATTCAGCTGGTAGGGATATCCTTTGGGAAACACTATTATATATAGAACATCATTTCCTCCTTCAGATTTTTCACGGAGATACAGATTTTTCCTAAAACAATTTATTGAAAGAAATGTAGTCGGCCTGAAGAACTTAGAATTTAGACATTCAACTGCATAATCTAAATTTTGGTCAGTCAATTTCACCCTCTCAACGACCAGCTAAATATACTTCCAAATTCGTCTGGTGTATATAAAAAAAGGTGCTTCATTTAATTGTTCTACAGCGAGCGCATGATAGGGAGCCAATTACTATTCAATAATTTAAATTAAGTAATAAATGCAAGTGCTAAATTATAAAACTAGATTATCAGTGGTTACTCGAACTCGTTCAATTATAACTATCAACCACTTTTAAAATAAAGTCATTAAATTAAGATAGAAAGCGTTTTATTTAATGATTGGTTACTGATCCTAAAATTGATCAGCATACAACTTTATATCCAACCAAAAATTCCGGAGAGCCATAAATTATCCAAATTCTGAATTACATTAGAAGTAAATTTTATGTATTTAATTTTACAGGTTTTTAAAACTACATTTGAGATAAAATTTGCTAAAATTAAAATAATTAAGTAATATCAATTGAAAATAACAATCAATACAAAGTAGTTTTCAATGTAAATATAAACTAATTTATTCTAAAAGTTTCAAAAAAATTGGTTTAAATAAATACACTTAAAATGTTTTTGCTGTCATCCAAATTTACAAGATCAAAGATAATCCTATACAAATTCTTAAATCAAATTTATAGTTTAAATGTAATGTGAAATACGCATACCTTTATTTGCTATTAGTATAAGAATACCAAATTCTAGCGAAATTAATTGCATACAGTATTTTTTGAAAAACCTTTTAATCTAATTAAAGGTTTAGCATAATCAAAATAATACTCATTTTTGAAAAAATACACAAACATTTGAACTACTACTAAAATGTACATAATCCTTAAATGAAGTTCTAGGGTTAAATAAATCTTCAGCAGAATAAACAAAACAATCTTTCAAGTAAAATTTTATTTACTGAATTATTCGTAGGTCAAGGATAAAGTTGCGTTTATAGATTACAGCAACTACATACACGGATACATTCTCTCGTCCGTGTTACTAGTCTCCTAAATGCCAAGAGCAATATAAAAATACTAAAATATAAAAAATTTAAAATATAAACCTCTAAATTATTCACCAGAATTAGTTATATTACACTATATATAAGATTAGAGAATAACATTATTTGGCATGGCTAAGTTAGCGAAAGAATGCAAACCCAAAATTAGAACAAAGATAATGTTATAATATATGACAAAAACAGCAAAATACATATACATGTACAAAATGTACGAACACTTTGATAGTGTTGAAATATTAGCTAAATATTGTTAGATAACCTATTAACAGGGAGGTAATTGGTACTTTAGCGAGGCGTTAATACAACAAGCTGCACAAACATTAAGTAAATTAGAACATCAAATCACCTTATTAAATAAAAGAAACAAAAAGAAATTCATTTTACAAACTGTCACGGCAACCCATATTAGAACATATTAAAACGACTCATTTATAATATTATACGTAAATACATACTATAAAACAAGAAATAACCCATCAATTAACAAATATATTAGAAAATGGAGCCTATTGATAGGATCCTATTGGGTGACATTCCCATTCGCACCAGATGACATTTATACAACACAGTTTCTGTGGGAGATATACACAGAGTAATGTAAATGGCATTTTAGACTAGATGGTAGGAATAAACACAAGAAATAAAAGAAATATCTTCGCAATCGCCTGTAAAAGTTTGATAGAGAAATAAAACTCTAGACGAGCTTCTTGGCTTCGAAAAAGGATTTAAGATGACGCATCTGCCAGAATCCGGTCATGAGCAAAATGAAAGTCTGGATAATACTCCACCAAAGAACACGCTGGTTGGTGCTTTCGCTAACATCGCGGAATTTCTCTTCGCGAAACTAAACAAAATAAAAAGCGGAAAGTGTTTTTAAAGCGGTATAACACAAGAGAATATGCAGACGTCCAATCCAGTGTTGATTGAAATTGCATTAAAATAGATATTAGGAACGCAGCATTTAGACATATGTCATATTAAAAAAAAATTGATAATGAATGATTAACAAATCGTATATTATTGTAAACCTTTTACTATAAATATTTAAAGAATGAAATGATTTTCAAATTTTGGCCATAATTTCTGTAACAACATACTGGAAAACAAAAACTTAAAACAAATGAATGCGATATTCAATTAGAAAGAATTAAAATATCTATTATTCAGTCGATAAAAATTAAACATTTCAAAATACCCACTAACGAATAGCAAAGAGTTAATACACTGATTTTAATTAAAATTACAAATGAAGCATAAACCAAAATTTGAGCAAGCTGCAAAACCTAGAACAGTTAATGCTAATGACTAAAATGTATTATGGAAATTCATTTTGTTAGAGGCATAATTTAATATTATATAGCTAGCAAGCATTAATAAAACAAAACAGTTAGTCTACAAAAAAATTATATTATTAAAAAGTCAAAAAATGTACCCGTTGATAATTCTGCTCTTTAGTAATTTGATCAACCTGATCAATCAACTGACGAATACGGAGTTGCAAGTCGGTAAGTTTGTCCTTGGAAGCAATCTCCTGATAATCCTGTGCGTGTTCACCAACTTGGATATCTAGATGGACACGCTATCAACATAACAAAAAGAAAAAATTAGCCGCAAATAATAACTTAAATTCAAATAAAGGCAACAAATTAATGAAAAATTCTGTATTCGTTTTTTAAAATGAGAGAATTTTATAACATTATACAGGATAAAAAATGAATACTGCGGCTAATCCGGACTTTAGATTATGACGAACAATGTTAAGAATATAATTATTTCCCTATATTATATAGCTAGTTTTAAAAGGAATCTTGTGTCTGTTAGTAATATAAAATTAAGAAGCTAATCTGGACTTTATATTATATAAATTATTATTTTCATATATTTCAACTATCTGCACACATAATTGTGACATATAATTTTAACTAAATATGAAGCGCCGTAAACAAAACTGGACATCAAATAAATTTCCGATTTTTTATAGCCTTAAGAATGACATAATCATACAGGTGTATAGTTTAGCTAAGAGGACTGACTGAGAATAGCGAACACCTGACTTGTCAACTATTTGAATATTAACAGAAAATATATTACAGTTGTTGTTTTAACATGCCAGTGTATATAGTAAATGCCATTTTACCGGTACTGTAGAAATATTTATAAGTACATTGCATTTGTCAATCTAGTTTCTAAATGTTTGATCAATTATATTAATATACACATGTATGTTAATGAGATGAAAATAATAGTTATCAATCTTGGAAGATTTTGAAAATAGATCCAGTGTAATCCCCGAGCTTTGGGTTTACCTAGTCCATAATCGTGGATGAAACAACAGGTTCATTGATAAAAGTTAGAAATTTATTTAATAGAATAAACACAAGTCATTAAAGTCACATAAAAATTAAAAATATGTGATTGAAATAGTTAATAGAAATCAGAATAATTAATGGAATGTAGTAAACATTTCATGAAATGGCTATTGGCATAGATAAAGCCAATACCTAAATTAAGGACATAATAGGTGGTGGTAGTTTTTATAAAGGCTGCCTCGATAATATGGCAAATGTTACAATTATCCCAAATGTGAATTAACTGAGCGGAATGAAATAAATAAAATGATTCTAGTTGACGATGTAATTGAATAACGCATCATTACTGTGACTATTATATATAGTTTTTCATTATCTTTAATACAAATTTTTAAATGCATCATATTAAAATTATTTAGGCTTATTGCGTGTTTAATGCTGAATATGCACACATTTTAGATATTTTTGGGTTACTACTTTAAGCAATCAATATATTAAACAAAACTTTTGGGACATCCAATAAGTAAGCAACTACTTTATTCATTTACGTCACTCATATGAATCCTTTTTGAACCAGATTAAACAATAATGAAATTGAAAAATGCAATGATTTTTCAACAAGTACAATATACATATTGTATATCATATACGTTTAGATATTTGAATACTTAGATAGACGTTTCTTAATTGGTTATGGAATAACACGCAATACAAATTTAAATGAACTTACTAAACGTCCGCCTCCAAACCACGCAGATGAATTTGAATGAAGGCAAATGTAGTGCTCCCCAGCTACATGAGATGTGAAGGTAAAACGACCCTCAGCAGAATAAGTCTGGAATTACAATTACAAATAATGATACTTGTATTATTTCAAGTATTAGACTATAGCAAAGTCAGATGGTACCACAAAAAGGTTTTAGCTTACCCTTGAGAGAATTACTTTCTTTTCAACATCCTTTATTTCAACATGCATTCCTAATCCAGTTACTGTTGCCACAAACTTGTTTTGATTTTTGTCAAAAATTTCTACTTTGTATTTTCCTGAGAAAAAAATGTATGAAAAATATTATTGAAACATTAAATTTAATACTGTCAAAAATTAAATAATCACCTATTAGAAACACAGCTTAAGCACCATATATAACTATCAATAATGATTAACATAATAAAAACATGAAAAAGGTATTACTAAGTATTTACTATTACTTATTAACTAAACAAAAGGGCATGCAGTGTACACATTTTGTGAATATAAATTTAGCACATAAGTTTGCATATTTTCCCTGTTATGAACAATTGAATATAAAATAACAACATTAAAAGTAGGACAACAGGTGAATGCATTAATTTAAGATTATTAATCAAACCAAAAAAAATGTTTTTGTTATATTGTTCTTAATATTGAAAGTTATATGCTTTTCTACAATGAAATAGGTACTTGATTGAAATGAGAAGTCAATTGTGATGGCTGCACATCCTAAAATTAATCTAATACAGTATTGAGGTTCCTAAAGGTCTTCACCATAATGGAAACTGTCTTATGATTCTTATGTCTTATAATCCTTTGGCTATTTTTATATTCTGATAATGGCTTAGCATGTTCCACAGGTATGACTTATTAACTAATCATATTCAAGGACTGTTGCATTATGAATAAACAATGATCACATTTGTTTAGTTGTAAATATTTTAGTATGTTTTTAATCTGAACCTGTATATTGTATCAAATATGTTCTCAATACTGTCCTTTTTACATTCTAAAGGCAAGCTTAACTTATGTTAAAATAATATTTTAAAGCATTTGATTATTATAAATAATATTGTAAATACTACCATTACCTCTTTATAAGTACATTATTTTTAATTAGCTGTAGAACGATCAGCATGTTGTCTTAAAATATATAATGTATAAAGCAACTATATTAGATCTGAGATAGGCTTCATGATTTATTAAAAGTAAAAGTATGTAGTTATAAAAATTCATACATCATAGAAGATATATTTATATCGACTCAATTAAAAAAAGTGAATGCCAGAATGCACTATTTAAAAAAAGCAAATTATAAATAAATATTTAATAGGTGCCTTAGTTAAATTATATTTTCATTTATATATGTATGAGATTATTTCAAAAAGTGGCAGAATACAGATTATGAAAATATAAAAATATAGAAACAATTTAATAATATATTAAATATACTATAAACTAATAAACTATATACTTTATTTAAAAAAACATATATATTCATCATGTTAAAATTACCTGCTTTTAATGAATCACTTTTAAGATAAAGCCCACATAGCTATATAATATAAAAAATGAGTATGATTATGTATATTATGTATGTATCAGCAGTATAATAAAACATTTGTCATTATTGCAACTGCTCTTTATTTAAAAAAGAGAGGGGTATAATTAAACATTAAAATAATTTATTAATATTAATAAAGCATTTTTATAATTAATTACATAGGGATTGATATGAATTAATAATGGGAGATATCAGGAAAACATTCAGCATTGAACCATTAGGACCAAATGCCTTACTCATGGTCAAGTAAAATTATATTTATTTAATTAGGAAAAGCCTTATTTTTACATAAATAAAAGTAACCTATGGCTATAGGTATTTTAAATAATATATATAAAAGTAGGCTAAATATTATATATTTATATCCACAGTAAATAGTTGTTAATAAACTGTTAAAATTAAAAATTATATTATAACTTATAATAGTAAATTCGAAATATTTATAAAAATAATTACATTGAATCTAAAATTAATTAACAGGAAGGAAATTGTAAGGAATGTACCTGACATGAGGCACCTTTGCCAAAAAATGCTCAAAAACAATATTTAAAGTATGTGGACATGGGGGTGGACATATAATAGACATACATTGTATTATAATTATAGAGCACAAATGTTGAATTAGAAAACAAAACTTCCTATCATCCAATTAAGCTGAAATTTGGTATAAATATACCCCCTAAAGACTCGTCGAGCAATTATGTCATAAACTACAGTTATGAAAACCATATTTTAATAAATAATTGCATTATTCAAGTTAAATGGATATAATTTATGATAAACATATTTTTTCTATTAATGTTGTAAGTTTTAGCTCCTAATATCATCAACAAGTATACCCAGGAGGGTATAAAATAGATTAATAATAACACCATTTTTCTGGTACATAAAAATATTCAAAAATTATATTTTTAAGTTAAATAAAAGTATTTTAGTCACTGAGTGAAAAAATCAGGGTTATACCTTATATAGTTCTATAAAAAACTTAACTTCTTTGTAAAAATATTGGCATAACCCCCCACATACGAAGGGTTAAAAGCCATGTACTATGTACACAATATGTATAAAACAATAAAATATAAATCAACAAAAATTTATTTATCAGTGATTTTTTTAATTTTGCATGGCGAAAAAGGTGATTAAACAGATTGTTTCTGTGATTCGATTTATTCTTTATCTTTTAAAAGAAGCTCTCATTGTTCTTTAATGAATTTTCTTCATAAAATTAATGTAATTTCAACAAGAAATAATCCATATTAAGTGCATTTATAGGAGTATGCATAAAAAAAATTGGGTTATTGGTGGCTCAGAATTCGGGTGAAGGGTTTACAAATCAGGTATTCAGGTCAGTTAGCAACACTGTATATTATATATAATTATATAAGTTATTTTTTTTCTAATTTTGCTTTAGGACCAGGGTTACCCCCTTTTTTCAGAATCAAATTCCCTGATATTTATATATACCAAATAAGTGCATATTAGGGTTCCCAAAGGAATAAAAAAAAAATACCAACTTCAGATACTATATTTTCTTTTCTTTTAATAAAACGTCAATGTCTAATATCTCTTTATCTTTAACTGCTGCCTTGTCACGACAAGCATTTGACTTCAAGCACATTTCCTTGAAC
>JAUZND010052909.1:0-19213 GCA_034780555.1 Coelogynopora nodosa | reverse complement strand
GTTGTGTTACTTCCCCACTTTGATTGTATTTTTACATATTTGTGGTTAAATAAAATTATTATTATTATTATTATTATCCTATATTTTCAATGTTTTAATAGTAACTTAGCTAGACTGTTGTGTCATTTCATTATAACACATATTTACACCAAATGACTAGTTATGTTGTTATACACTAAACTTGATACAAATTAAATTACAACCCTATTTAATATTTACACACGAAATAATAATAACAAATATAGTTACATATTATTTAAAGCAAATATTGCAAAAAAAGATTTTGGATCCTGCAGAAACGGGTAAAACACAAGACTATTTGATGGTAAAGAAGTCTAACACTTAAAGGGTTGATTTCACAAAGTGAATGAGAACTTGGAAAAAATCTCAATTTTGTTCATGGGGAATTTATAATAGATTTCAACCAAGAAAAACGAATAATAAAAATTAAAGAAGCAACAGTTAAAATGATTAATTGAAAAAAACTGGACCAATTTAGTTAAATCTTTTAATATAGTTAATTTAAAAACTAAAGACTTGTTGTTGAATTAAGTGGCTATATTTCGATTGGTAGGGGATCATGATGAATTATACATCATTTTTAAAATCGATAACGTATCAAAAATATTATAATTTTTTAATTTTGGCTCTGGCGGAATCAATTTTTTAAATTTTAGTCATTTCACAACAATTCGGCCACAGTAGGTCGCTAGATACTAGACTTGAAGGTGGAGACCCATATGGAGAGTTTAATTTTGGCTCTGGAGGTAATTATGATGAAAACTGTAAACCTTCTGGTTGGGCGAAATCGCTATTTACATTTTTAGTCATTTTCGGACACATTTTGGCCACTGTAAGTCACTAGATAAACCGGACAGTATTGAACTGGACTCGGAGTTGGAGACCCAATTGGTGAACGTAATTTGGCTCGGACAAAAATTCTGATGAAAAGGGTGAAAGTTTTTGTTACTTAATCCTAAATCGCAACTTAATTATTTAAATAATAGATGGAATATATATATATATTTTTAAAAAATTATTGATGGGAATTTAGACTTTGACTTTTGCCTTACCTGGTATAAGAACCCTTACCTGTGATATTGCCGCATGAGATAAGTTTAATCTTCATAGTTAATTAAATTGATTGTCAAAATTGATAATTAGACAAAGAGATCAAATAATAATAATAAATAATAATTATGGATAAAAATGTGTCATTTCCATTCTTAATTCGAAATATGCTTTTCTTGAAAGAGTTTCCTGAAAAAATGTTCTTGCTTTTCAATGGCTGATGAAGCCGGTCCAAACACTCAAAATGAGTACTAATTGCAAAAACTATCTATTCGTAGATACACAAAATGGGAAAAAAATAACCAACTTAAAAATTATATATATTTAACGATTTTGTAAAAATGCGACATTTTCAGAGGCCGGGTACGATTAGGTGCCGATTAAATTATATTTACAATAACAAAATGACCGCAACATTGTTTTGTACTTGGCTCTAAATTTTACCATGATCAGCCATGTCATTTGTAAATAATTGTAAACAATAGTAAACAATGCTATTTTTAAGATACTTAGTAAAATACAAAAAAGACATTACCATTTGATTGATATTGGTAATTATCTCGCAAATCTATAAAAAAAAATTTTTGTAAATAATAATTCATCCTCGGGAACTAGATTATTATTGGCTGTCCACATCTTATAATTTGCATATAATTTATATCTTTACTAAACATATTTAGAGTATACGTTCTAACAATATTGTAAAAATCAATTTATTAAACAAAGCGTAAAAACAAAAATATGTGTTTTTAAATTTTTTTAAATATTATTATTTGTAAAAAATGGAACATTTTCAGGCGCCAGTTACGTAACTCATAAGGGGTGCTGGACAATTTTTTTTATAATTCTAGAATTACCGCAAAAAAGTTTTATTCGCTGGCTCTGAATTTCAGCACAATCGGCTGTGTCATTTTTCAACTGTTGAATGAAATGTAGTTGGTGAGGGGGCACACCCCCCTTCCCCCCCAAAGACTGCGAAGGGGTTATAGATGATTTTAAAACATATTAAAATTATGAGTATATCGATGCTTATTAATAGGTCGATCCAAAATTATGTTTACCTAGATTATAGTATTATTATAAATAAATAAATTTATATATAAATATATATTATAGTATAAAGTCGAATTATTAATTTTTTAGTTCAACTTTCTGTAATTCAATGTATTTACATTTGAGCATTTATAACAGTTTTTGCTTGAAAGGGACTAGAATGTATTATAAGATATAACGCATAACTTGGTAGAATGTCTCCCAAATGTATTTTTGAGAAATTCTATAATTTTTTTTAATGTATTTACAAAAAATACGAGTAGCTCTATATCTCTATAAAAGCAAAACTGTAAATTATTGTAGTTAGAAGAACATATAAGTGTACCTTTCTTGTTGTATTACAAGGGAACATTTCTTCTTTGAGGATTTTGTCAACAAATGTTGCCTTCATCTTTTCACAAATAATTATAAAACTGATGCTCCAACACAGTTCGAGATAAATTTTTCCATGAGAACAGAACATTTTAAAATATGAGGAATTTTTTTTCTTATATTATAATATAATATATATTATAATTTTATATTATATATTATAATATTATATATAATTGCTAAAGATAAGTAACTAAAGGCATTATTGCTAGTATTATATACGGTACAAGTAAATTGATAAATGTATATATTGTATTATATAGACAGACACTAAGAATATGGAATTGTAGCCAATACTCAATCCTTATTCAAATTCGTTGTTTGGAAGAAAAAAAACTTAAACAGATTGGCCATTTTAGAAACGGAACATATATTTCTGATTAAACTATAAAAAATATAGAGACTAATGGAAATACAATTATTTTACAGTATAATGCACAAAATGATTGACAGATTCCAAGGAATTATTTCAAAACGTAGCGAGTAAAATTATCCTTTCAATGCCGCCTCTGACTTGTAATGCAAATTAAAATTCTGGTTTTCCGTGAATCTAAAACATGTTCAAATTTTTATCATTGATAGAAATTAATAATATAATATTATGCAATATTAGTTTATTATTTATTTATAATAAGACAACTACATGACAAAAGTAATAAGCATATTATATTTATAATGTTTGATAAGTTATTATCATGAAAATGTATCTATAATGACTATGTATATAATGACATATAGTTCTATGAATGTTTTGATATTAAAAATCTTTGTATTAACCTATAAACATGGTATATGGATAAACATGGAAGCAAATATAGGAAGCAGTGTCAAGAATAATATAATATAATATAACATCCTAATGTGAATCTTTAATAGACCGACCACTGATTAATATGAAAACATTATGATAAGTAGACATTAAAAAATAAATTAATAATAAATTAATAATTAATAATAAATAAATTAATAATAAACAAAACGAAATTATTTTAAAACATGTCATAATAAAATACTTTGATCTATAGTATACAATGATTTATTCAGAATGTAATATGCAAGTTTTAACACTTCATAAATCCTATTAATTCATCAGAGATACATAATAAACGGTTGATTCTCTCTGAATAAGTCATTCTTCTAAATTGAAATCAACAATAATTACATTCAAAATATGGAAAATCGAAAAAACTAAATATGGCTTTTTTAACCGAATAAATCTACATCTTACATTGACTTACATACTATATAATGTATGTATCGAATTGTGTCAAATGATAATTTCAAGTTAAATATAAATTTTCAGCTTGATTAGGAACTTGCATTAATATTCAAAATATAAAGGAATATAATATAAAAACTTCATAATAAGATCGATTTATTCAAAATTAAATAATTGGAAAGGGAATGGGAATGGCCGAGTGGGTTAATACGCTAGCTGTCTGGCTTGCGGATGCCGAGGGTGTTGTCCCGTTACAGGTTCGAGACTAATCTTATATAGACTCTCCCGTTCCTGGCTAGCAGCTGTGCTAGTCGGAAGTTAGCGATTCTTCATGGGTTCGTCTGGCATGAACACGCATATCTCACCGATATGTTGTGAAATTAATAAAGCTATATACAAAATAAGAAGTCTGATTTGAAAATTCATTAAAACGATAGATATTGTATAGTTCATTATCAACACCTACTTCCATGGTCATCATATCAACGTACGTATGTAAAAAAAAAATCAAACTTTTTTTATCTCAAACATTTTATTGTTGGGCCATTTTTAGTGCACTCGCGGCTAACATTATAACAATTGTTGCCCTTGATCGCTATCTACACTCAGTTTTCCGGTAAGGTAATTATTCTGTGTATTATATATTAATATATAGTAATATATTCTACAGTATTTCACTACCAGTTTACTGGGTGAATATCAAGGAGTATCAAGCATGTTATATGAGCCTTGAAACGCCTCCTGCAAAAAACCTCCTTGAAACCCCTCCTGCGAAACCCCCCCTCCTCCCTCTTCCTTTTAAAACCCCTCCATCGCATTGCAGCTCTTAATCAATTTATTCTACAATGGAATTCTGAGCTCCTGCCTTCTGATTGTATTTGACGTAATTATTGCCAAAAAGTTGCTGACAATACATCTGGTCATGAAGTCATTGCAAAGGACCGTAAATCCTCAGCTAATCTTTTAATAATGGCAATTGTATTCCTTTTTTCTACACTTCCCCGTTACATTGCTTTTCCTGTATCCTTCTTTTAATATGGTTATGTCTATATACGTGGTTCAATTTAAACTGTTAAATAAGATTGCTCGAATTAATGGCGGTGGTATATCTGTGACACCAAATATTTATATGATGGTCATTGATAATTACACAGTAACCGCATTTGCAAAAAAATACAACCGTGTACCATTTATGTTGTTTTGTTCTGTTCTACCTACACAGAATTTGTGTTTTGACTATTTTAGAAGTAATAAATATTATTGTAGTATGTATTATACTTTAAGGCTATTAACAATTAAAAATCCATGTTTATAAATATTTGTACCTAATTGTACATGTTATCTTATGTTTCATTATTGTTATTTGTTTAATTTAAAAGTTTAATTAAAACATGTGTCATGACAAATTATCTTTCATGATAAACATCATGTTCTACGCATTATTATGTTTCCTGTTAAAATGGAATGGAACGAACCATCTATATAACTGTTAGTCAAGTCTTTTCCCTATATTTTGTTAGTTTGTTATAATTTTTGACAAGTGATATCATAAATTAATTATTTACATAAACATTATAGCATTCCAAGGAATATATATTTTGCCAATAAGTGTCACCCTTTATTAAAAGTCACTGTTTTGATAACAAACGCCCATACTTAATTGATTCAACCTTAATAATATATTCCCATGGAAGAAAAAAATGATTGACACCTTGCAGATAAATTGCAACATTTTACATGTATTAAATTATATCTTGTTATTAATTAATAAATATGGAATATACTAAAATTAAGACACGTAATTTAATGTAGATTGAAATCTCAGCAATTTACACACCCACTCACCTGCATAAAATTTTAAAACATTTTCAAATAAATATTGCTAAGAAATAATTTAACTATATCTCTATGTTTCTATGTGATTCAGCACTAGTAACTTATTTGTTATTGTCTAGAATGTAATGTAGAGCAAACTCACCGAACGTTGGGCTACCGGTTCAATTCATACTTTGTACTGATGAGGGGCAAAGCCCCGAAACCGGTCTGTGGATGAATTAATCTGTGGATTTTTGTGTATACCAACAATATCTGTATTATACTCTATTGTATCACCACCCGAAGAATATTTATATATTTTTGATAAAATAAATAAATAAATATATAAAATAATGATAACTTTAACATAAAAATATACAAAAAGTTAATATATTAAATAAAAATAACACTTCTAATTAATAACGTTTTTTATTCATTGTTAAGTTAAATTTGTTATAATTCTTAAATTCACTTTTATTTAAATAGTTATATTTAAGAAAGGAATAATTATATCAAATCGACAATTTATTTTAAACTTAATAAGAGAAAGAAATATGCATTACAAAAAATTCACAAATGTCTACGCGACTCTAATTAAATTTTATGTAAATCAAAACAAGCGTGTTTTTATCAATTGGTTTTTTATTCCGTTAGTTATACTTCTATTAAATATATAAAAAACGTACTGGGAGATTAATTACCCTGTCAAATTTTAGGAAATTAATAGCTATAAACAAAAGATGCAGATTTATAATCATAATCATATATAATAAAAGTAAAAATTTTAATTTTTATTAAATTTGTCACAAACAAAAAAAATCTAAATTTTTCTTACACACATTTGATAACCGAAAATTAAGCAACGAAATAAAAAAATATAATGATGTTTAATGATACTTGTTAATATATAATATTTTTAATAAAATATAATATAATAACTAATTGCCATTTGTATGAACAATTTTGCCGTGAACGGCGCGCGTCACACAACAAATTCTAAGTTCACTTATTTTAAGTGTTAAGTGCAATAAATAAAACATTAAAATCATCTAAATGTTGTAAGAAAAAACATGGAAATTATATATATATTTTTTAATTAGTAAATTATTGTATTATTAATATAAGAACATTATTATTATTATGTTATATATTTTTAAAAGCAACTACATTGTATCTTTCAAATATATATAATTATTATTGCAAATTAAAAAAATAAACGTAATTTTTTAAAGTTGTTTCATTAGTTTTATACAAGAGTAATAGCTAGTTCAATAAAAACATGTAACTTATAATTAGTAGTATGGAAATTGTGACTTCTGGCTCGTGACTAATTACCCCCTTATGTCAATGTCAATTTTAAATTATAAATAGTTTAAATAGAGACGGTTGTGTTGCTACAATTCATTTTACTTCCAACTATTTTACACAAACGGTAGTATTATTGAGCTCTAGTCTCCACCTGACAATTCATTATTGTATTTTAATTAATGGCAAAATGTATTATTAATCTTGCCGATATCACACAATAGTTAGGTGATGTCAGTATCAAAGTTTGCCAGGTTTTAAAGATAGGCATTGACAAAACCAATAATTCTCGTCACTCTTGCCTGTTAGATGGGATGGGAACCGTTAAATACATATTCGCTCTTCAATAATGACCACGCGCGTTCAACAACTGAGTGGCTGAAAATGGATGGCTAGCGATTGAAAAGAGTGACGATCCCAATCTCTACACGACAATCATTCACTTTGAGAGTCAGGTTAGCTAGACACTTAACGCTAACTCTAAAACTTTACCGCTTTCGACTGCAAATTCAATCTGTTTGTGTTTAGAACTGTTTTGATGTTATAATGTAAATGTCTTCTTATATCTTTGCATAGGGTTTAATTTATCATTTTATAGACTTAGAATTATGTTCAATGGATGAATTGAATATATGTATGCCATTTAAATAAAACTATCTGATTTTTATAAATTTGATGCAATTCAAAACTCATTTTATATGGTGATTATTTAATGGGATTTTAAATTTTACTTTTAATTTTTAATTTTAATAAATAAATAAATAAATAACTTAAATATTTAATTTAATTAATATTTATTTTATAAGTTAATCACATTATTTAAAGCATTTTTAGAATTTTCAAAATGTATTATTTTTTAAGAAGAAATAAAACATAAATTTCAGCACATCTACCGAACTAGTAATCCCATCGAAACGAAAAGGTTGAAAAATATTTCGTAAATATATTTTAAAATACAAATTTGTTATGATAATTAATTTATATTTTTAGTTAAATATTTATATATGCATATTTTATGAATTTAATAAGTATGTGATAAGTTTGAAAAGTGGACCTTCGGATTTAAATATTGGCACAATAACTTTTATTACTTGTTATTTATTTAAAAAATGATTAATAATCATGTTTTTTTGGTTATATTATAATTAACATCTTATTTAACTATCCCTAATGATGTACAGTACTGTGCAAATTAATTGCAACCCCTTTAACAATGTGCAAATTACGATAGTATTATACTTTCGAAATTTAAAATTACGCTAATATTAGATTTTGGAAATTCCAAATTACTGTAAATTTATATTTTGGAAAATACAAATTAAATTCGAATATAAAATATAAATTATTATTAAAAAAATCCCATTTTCTCCACGTCTAGTTAGTGCAGCTCCAACATGACAGATACACCTCAAAATGTTCTGGCGCAATGTAGCCTTTAGTGACGAGACTGCTATCGAGCTTGGTGCTGCCAGATCACATTTCGTGCACAGGGCCAGAGAAGGAAGAGTTAACGACGCACACACTGTGCAACGCCGAAATTTCCAGGTCAAGGTTATGTTTTGAGGCTGCATCACCAGAGATGGGCCTGGGGCCATAGTGCCTATCCATGGCACCATAAATGCAGATCGTTACGTGAACATCCTTCTAAATCATGCCGTGCCTGCAACCAATGGGGCAACCTAACATTTATGCATGACAATGCCCCAGTACACACGGCCCGGCGTTCAATCAACTCCTTGCAGCAGAATGGCGTTCGGGTCCCGCCCTGGCCCCCATTTTCACCAGACATGAATATCATTGAGAATATCTGGTCACTTCTCAAATTCAAGGTCCTCAAGCGTGCCTGCACTACCCGCCCTAAGCTGATTGCAGCAGTGCAGCAGATATGGCACAATGATGTTGACATCATAAGGATGATTCAAAATACCTATAGAACAATGCCAAATCGTGTCGCCAAACTCAGTCGCATTAGGGGATGTTACACTGGATATTGAAACTTTCTTGTACACTGGAACTCTTTTTTAAACTATATTTTATCTTAGCTATGGGTACTGTAATTATGCTTTAAATTATACTTGTAAAATAAATTATCTCATATTAATCTAAAATTATCTAAAATTTTAATGGAGTTGCAATTAATTTGCACAGTACTGTACTATAGTGAAAGACACATTTATTAGATTTTTTTATGGATTTAAAAGTGACTATATAACAATAAAAAACTATACATTTTGAATTTGTTGACGATAGGTCAGTCATGGCTAGGCTATTGTTTGGAAGGCGCTTACATTAAAAAATAGAGATATACATTTTTCGGAAGGCATACAGCGTTAACAGAGTATTGTGATGAAATTGAATGTATTTTTGATTTTATCGAAATCGAGTGATTTTTTAATAAACTGTTCGTTCAGTTGAATTTTATTGTAATTAAGTAATGGTAATAGTTACTGTAGCAGTAATTATTTATTTGTATATAATATATTCTATTATATTTCTAATTATATTTATTTGTTTAAAAAAATTAGGTTCACTTTTTTTTTGTATATTTAATCAAATATTACTAGTACCTCAACCATAACTTAATTGTTTATTTAAATAAATTTTTTATATTTTCAACTTATCATTGAATGCTTATATATCAAAATTATATCACACAAGAACATTTTGAACAGCATAAATAAGATAAAACATATATAACATTTTACAAAATATAACATACATTGCAAATAAACCAAATGGCGAACCATCGAAGTTACTATTAGATCGATTAAAGTTGTGTTTTAGAAATTTATAGAACAGTCAACAAATCGTTGTCAAGATAATATAAAACACTCTGATATAGTAATTATAGAAATCGAATAATTTATAAACGGGTAATATTAATATTTTTAATAATATATATTTGTTTTTTGTAAACATTAAAATACTTTAATAAAAATATTATATAATAAAAAAACAATCTCATTATTTTTTCAGTTTTAATAATTATTCAGTCTGTTTATTGCATTAATTAATACCGATTATAATACATTAAAACAATGATTTATATTTTTATTATTTATTCCGATTTGAAGAAAAATACAATTAGTTAAAATTACAATAGAGAAACGACAGCAATTCATTATATATATTTTGTTTTATATGTGCCGTTTCTTATTTTTAATTAAACAGTATTTATGTTTGAGATTGGGCAAACATTTAGCTAATTGATTAATTGGGAGTTTATATGTAAACAAAATGTATATTTATTTAAATCCTTTAAAACAACTTTAAAAATAAACGAATAACTATAGAAGTAGTATATGACTTGTATATCTAACGCACCAAACCGAAACCAGTAACGTCATCACCTAACCTCCCCACAACCCACACAATTTAAAAATTATTTTGAATTTTCGCGCAAAAAGTTTACGAAAAAATTTCAGCCAATCAGAATCGAGTATTTGATTTTTGGTTACTATGGCTTCCTATTGGCCGATTTAAACAAGGTCAAGGTCGTTTCCGACTATAATTAAAATCAGAGGTACCCTATTGGTAGTAATCGATCATTCAAGTACAATTATTGATTTTTATAAATACGATGCATTACGACCATATATTATCCGATTAGAGTGATTTCAATGAAGATTCTGACTAAGTCAAGGTAGCTGAGTTTGATTGTAATACTTACGAATTGATCAGAAATACCCCAATAGTAGTAATCGTTTATTCAAGTATAATTATTAACTTTTCCCCAGTCGATTTGGGAATTCTCTGAAGAGTTGGAGTAAATCCATTTTTGTCTTTACGATGAAAACGGGGAAGATGTTCAACAACATACAGACAAGGTATGTCTGGCTGCCCAACATGCCTACCCAACCCTTGAAAAGAAAGTCAGAGAAGAGATGACATTCGATAAGTTTAGAGTGGGTTTCAATCTGCCAGCTCTAAGAGAAAGCCTTCTGATTCATGAAGATGCATCGGTGACACTGGCAGTGGCCAGTGCCAGAAAATTTGTAAGTGTCAAAACAGTTAGCAAGACATCTGGGGATCAGGCACGTGAGATATCCGTAATTGAGAAAGAGAAAGAAGAGTGGAAACCAGGCTTTTTCGGAATTAAGTAATGCAATCAGAGATCTGAAAACTGAAATTGTGAGCTTGAAAGAGAGACCTGTCATAAAGTGTTATCAGTGTTGAAAGAAGGACACCTCCAAAGGTTTTGTAGTCAGAGAATGCAAAGTGGTGTTAACAGAGCCATTACCTGCTATGCCTGTGTGACTCAAGGACATATTGCCAGAGATTGTACTAGAAATCAGGGTAACGAGCGAGGGGGTTACATACGGGATACAGACCCACCTTCCCACCAGTAAGCCGTCAAATAGCCAGAATCAGCAATCACCAGGTGAAAATAAACAATTCAATGGTTGAAGCATTATTTGACAGTGGTGACCTAATAAAATTAATCGCTAATTACCCGTTACATTACCTGTTAAAAAAACCGTCATGTAAATAGGTGTATGGGGTAGTGACACATTTATTTTCAAAATAAATGTACTGATTATAAATAAAAAGTTTTGGATATACGAATATAAATCAATTAAGTAATACTAGATTAAACAGAGCTTACCAAAGAGTAATACAATGCCCTTCCTGTTGAATTGTTGAACTTAGCAAAAGTGACACGTTAAGAATGAAGCTAGTAGGAAACAAAAACTAGTATATCATCCTGTATTCTGACAGCTATCAAACAATTAACCGAAAGAATTGCAAGAATGTGTGTCTAACTACATTATAAGCTTGTTGTAAGGTAACAAGGAAACCAATATTGATATAAATATTAAAGGAACATTATTTTCTTTATTTTGCCTACTTAACAGAAATTGACCCTTATAATATAGCAAAATGGAATATAAGATTATTTATACTTTATTAATACGTTTCTGTTTGGTACTTGTTCCAACTACTACTTTGATTAATTGCAATTACAGAAATACATTTGTAGTTAAAAAAAAAGAAATGTTATGCATATTTTATTTCTATTTAACAAAAACCTTTTTGATGCGATCGTTTATATGCGTACCGACATAATAAATATATTAAATGCCACAAATAAAAAAAATTCAAAAACAATTCACGCATATGGTACATGAAACAGGCTTAGTAGTAATGGATAAATGATTATATGTTATTGAAGAGAATGATCGGAAATAATTAATTATTACATTTCAAATTATAAAAAAACATAAACAAAAAAACTAATGTTAATAACTAAATGAGCAAGTCGAAACAAAGGATAATGTACCATAATAAGGATAGGTGCCATAAAAGGAGCCATATGGATGATAGGCGTATAGTGAACAGATAATGTTACAACAAGTATTAATATATAATCTACTATATAATACATCTAAAGAACATAAAGAATCAATAATAATATTAGTAGGATTTTGTGAGTAGTTAAATTTATTATATTGTTAATAGAACAGTGCAGCCATCTTCTAAACATAAATAATAAATAAAAAGAAATGGCTTTATTTCTAGTAAAAGTACAAACTTTTAAAGAGGAACATATGATAACAAAGTACATGTAGTTTTACGACAGTACACAATATAGAAAATGTGTATATCTTTTATTGTAATTGAGAAGAGTTAAGGTAATAATTTTTTTAAGAAAGGAGAAAGACTAAATAAAGTTACAACATGACAGGCAATAGATATTGGATGATAAGAGTATAATATAAAAAAGAAGGTTAAATAGTAACCTCAACAGGTCTTGAAGCATGTGTGTGTGCATAAGGAGGTGACAAAGTGGGAGCTTCAATGAATCACTGTTTTACATAATGTGTTTAATGAGTTATAAATTATGTAGCGCTAATAGTATAGAGTAACACTTTATGAGAACGATAGGCACAATGTATTGTTTCAGTATTAAGGTGTATTACCAAAGCTGTAAAACACAGTAAGCAAATAGCCCACTTAAGATCATAAAAATGTTCAATTGTTATAATTTGGTCGAGTGTCCCAATAAACCTTATAGTCACTTTGTGTTTCTTTGTATATTTTTTTATTAAAAGGAATCTAATTAAATATCAAAAACGATGTCCCAAAGCTGCCATGTATGCTACATTCAAGTGGGGTTGGGTATATTCCTGAGGTAATTTAAAGATGTCAATTTGGTAGAACTTATCATGTCAAATAACGTCTAATATAACTTACGTAATACTAGGAGGCACCATTTAATTAAACTAATTAGGAAATTTATGGTGTCAGTTATTTTTTACTTTCGCAAATTATGTTTGAAGTTTAATTAATTAAAATCAATAAAACTAAACGTTAACCGGATATTTTAAACGGAAAAGTTAACATCGAACTTATATATATTAAATGAAAATTGAATAGCTGCTTCATATATTTAAATAAGACTGAATCATACAAATATTTTAAAACTATTCTCCTCAGTTAAAAATTAAAAAAAAAAATATTTTAATATATTAATATAATATATAACAGATAATAAATGAATTAAAGATAACCTCAGAAAATATATACAATCATAACAAATAAAATATTCAATTCAGTATAGTATAATGTACACAATATTACACATTAAATGATAAACATATCAAATACATCTATAAGTTGGCTTTAAATGATCCTTAATTAAAAACTATACAAACTGAACTTCATTTATTTTGTAGTATAATATATTTAAATTATTATATATATTATTAGTTTTGCCTCACATCGCGCGGATAAATATTAATAGTATACCGAAATTAGACGAAATATAACATAATACGTGAATGGTAACGAATATTATTAAAAAATCATCCGGTGACTCCGCCATTCTGCTAGTGCAACACATTCACACCAAAGCATGAGTGATTACGTAATGATTAAATTAAAAAAATGACATCAAACTGTATCAAACATAAAAACAGTCAATCAAGGACGCTTATCAGTCAATTAAACACACACCTGAAAACCAGACATCTCTGTCAACCGTGTACTCTGTCGAGAATCGGATTGTAGTCAAAATGGCAGCCGATAAAACCGAATATCTCGAGCAGAATATCTTGTCCAATGCGAATGTTATGGACTAGTTTTTTCGGCAGTCCACCCATAAAACATTTTTTACAACCATTTGGTCTAACAGGAGGGATTACAATAATAGCCATATTTGTCGCATACTACTCATACAAATTATTAATAGTATGTTGTTAATTCCAGGAATTTGGTGACAACTAAAAAATTATATCTTTAGAAACTGCTGCAAATTTTCTGCAGTGCATTGCAATACTATTAGAATATATTATGATATAATAATATATATTATACTAAAAAAAAACAGTGCTACAATTAATGACACTTAAATATATGTGGACAATTCTTAAATATATTAATAAGAAAAACATTGTATAAAGCACTTGCTGCTGTTATTCGGTATATGCATGAAACTCCAACTGAGATGACATAACAAGTAATTGTTTAACACATATTTAGAACAACAATTAAAACGTAAAGTACTATAAAAAAAGTTTTACAAATAAACAGGTTCAGAATAAATAATTCACAATTATAATATGTAATAATTTATATGTAAATAAGTTATATTTGTCATAATCAATGCAACAACATAAAACTAAATATTTACAAAAGGTAATTACTTATTTGTATTGTATATTATTTACCACGTAGCCAATACAAAACGACATATACAAAACGACAATACAAAACGACACATATTTAGAACAAAAGAACAAACGTAAAGTACTATAAAAATGTTTTACAAATAAACAGGTTCAGAATAAATAATTCACAATTATAATATGTAATAATTATTATGTAAATAAGTTATATTTGTCATAATCGATGCGACAACATAAAACTAAATATTTACAAAAGGTAATTACTTATTTGTATTGTATATTATATACTATGTAGCCAATACAAAACGACATGATGGTAACTCAGAATCATAACAATATTATTATTCGCTTCATAATTTATTGTTTCAAAATTTCAACCAGTAATTTTATTTATTTATGAAGTGAACAATGCGGTACCATCCCCTACTCCAAACGATATTAATACCTTAATGTCACTTGGGTGTCTTTGTGTATGGCGCCTGAGATTAAAACGTGAGTCCCGCCGGCGGAATGAGTTTCCAACACCCTCCCTTCAGTGAGAGCATCATGGGTGGCAGTAGATGATGTCTCATCATCCCTCCAAACTGCGGCATTAACATCGGACAAACGCCACCCGCCAGTACCACTGTGTCCCAGGTGACTTTTAGAGTGGCCAAGCCCCTCATTAGGAGGGCAGTCGTTGACCCCAGGTCGTCCCATGAGCGCACTCGCCTCGTGTTCACCGTCACGCCACGATCGGGCGGGATTACCCTGGCGCACTGAGACGATGATAGCGCAGCTCCGGAGTGGACATTGCCTTGTGTTGGCGAAAGACCCGTGGCAGTGGCCTCGTATCTGCGGGGGCTTCGGCTCCTCTGACGCGATCCCGCCTGACCCACCCCAACCACCACCACTTCCATTGGGAAACATAGCTGAGTAGATGTTATTCTGAAGGCCAGGACTACCAATACCAGGGTAGCTGCCCCCGGGTATGTTTTGTGGGGTCGGAGGAGGTGGTAGATAATTGGCCTGATTGCGGCCGACTAGACAGTGGTCCATCACGTCGTCGCCTTGGAGCCTATTGGGAGGCATAGCGTAGGCGAATTTTGGATCCTGCCGGCAGGGGAACGTTTATTAATTTTTTAAAAATTATTAATAGTATATTTCGTTTTTGAATATGTTTGGCATACATTTATGTAAAATATGTTACATTTTATTTTACTAAGTAGTATAGGATAAGCGTACTCCAGATCATAGCTTGATGAAATTGAACACCACCATGTTTTTTTAATGTATTTTACAACGTACGTTAACATAAAAAATATTTTAATTAAGTTTTAATAAAAATGTGGAGGTTTTAACAATTTCTATGGAGAGAATTAATATATATCGATATAGTGTATATTATGCTAGATATCTGAAAGAACTTCTCAACATTATTGATTTAGCTAAAATGTTAACTCTTTATAAGTCACTATGTAACATATTTAAAAATATATAACTACATCTAGATAACCAGTTAACAAGCTTTACTATATAAAAGAAACGGAATGCATTTTTAGCCGGGAAATAAATGAATAATGAAATAACTCAACTTTACCAATAGATTAAGTATTAAACAATATTTAAGTTGTGCATAAAATAAACAAATTTACATTAAAAAAACAAATCCATTAATTAATTAATTAATTAATTAATTATTGATGATTGGTTTTCACCAAAAATAATGTTAGTAAGACTATAAATGTTTTATAGTGTATTAAAAAATTACATATGTAAATAATTTTTTTTAATATAAATACAATACAAATTTTATAAACTCAATTTTCAAATTTAAGGCAATACAATAATTTGTACAATTGGATGTCGATATTATATATATATATGTAGCCTACTCTTGTATGGTAAAAATCAATAAAACTGAGCACTTTGGTTAACTAAATAAAAAAAAATGAAGTAACTGAAAGTTTTTATTCACTGTATATATGTAGTTTGTGATACTGAAAAATGTTGACTCAACGAGTCAAATTTAAAAAAAATTGTTTCTTTCTGAATGCCTACAATTAAACTAATTTTCGTTACTTCAAATGTGTATCTTGATGACAAAGCTTGAACAGCTATCTGTTAGCATTGAACTAATTTTAAAATACCACACATTTTTAATTCAATTTTGGCAATTTGCAATGCTTAATGGGTTTACAATGAGAAGGGATATATTTTTTCCGGGTCCAGCAGCTTCTGGTAAAAGTTGACACATCTCTTTCTTTTTTAATAGAATATTTAATTTATTTGACGCTGTTTGTACTTACTTAGGATAATTTTTTGTAAGTTTTATTTATTTTTACCACTAAGTCTATTCTATCTAACTTATATACCGAATTAGAACATAAACAAACACATAGCATTATCGTAACGTAAATTGGAAGAAAAAAAATTCTAAGACATTTTATAGTTCAATATGTATATAAGTAATTTCCAGTATGATACGTACCATACTAAACAGGCATAATTTGCTGCATTGACAAATTGACTTGAGCTTGCAACATAATATATAGCTAGTGAATGTTGTAAATATTTGAAAATACATTATTTTCTTCAGTGTAATAATTTACGTCCCTTGAGTTCAAGGGATAATTTATTAATTAAATATTTATTTGCGTTTACGCCTTTTAAATACGTTCGTCCATAGCCATAAATGGTTTTTCTAGTCAATGTTTTGCAGGATTGAACATACACAACGAAGAAGGTAGAATATAGAGCATCATCTTCGAGCAACATCATCGAGCGAGTATTGCACAAACTGTTTCATTATGTGGTGTCATAAATTCGGAGCTATCAATACCAACTTCCCATCCAGCTACATCAGCATTTAGGCAATCATTTGTTTTATTGCAGCATTGGCTGCAGCCAAACGAAACAGTTCTAAACTACTTCACGATTCCAGGAATTCTATTCGACGAAATGCAATGGACATCTAAGGTACCTCGTGGTGATTGCGAGTGAGGAGCCATATCGTCAGTCATTTGCACACCAAATTGGTAATCCTTATCAGAAATCGACAAGAAAGTGAAAAGAAAGTAACAAGGCATGAAATGAATCAGCATATTGATTGCATCATAAGCTGATCTCTTCGCCACTGCGCCAACCCTGTCGCAGAACCCTTTCCCATGGGAAGTCTCGAAGTAGTGCCATGTTGTACGGATATTAAAACTCTATATATAATCTCAAATGCTTTTATTTACATACTGCGACGTAGGGCTATCAGTAAAACAATAATCTGTGAAATCACATCCAAATCATTTTTGATTGAATATCAAATACCAAGCAGCATTGTGACTTAATAGTGTTAATACAAAGCAATACGATTTCAAATCCACATTTCCACCAGCTTGTAATCGATAATAAACAACACCCGGATGCAGGGTTACCTTAGACAGATTTCAGAAAGCAGATTGGATCTCTTCCATTAAAGTGCACGTATAATTCTCAGTGAAATCCATTTGGATAAACAGTTGTCCAGGAGCAAGGTTGTCTTTCAGTACTTTAGATGCCTTAAACTGAATCTTCGTGTGATAAACATGTTTTGAGAAAAACTTGAAATCCTTCTCAAATTTGTACAAGAGCTCTTCAACATTCCATTTATCACACAATCTTGCACTTTTTCTAGATATGTTTTCATACGGTGTCTAACATCATGTTAAATTTCTGTTACTTAAATTAAAATGCATGTGTCTGCTTTATTTAGGAAAATAAAGGAAAGGAGAGATAACATTGAAAAAATTAGGATTTAGAAAAGAAGCCCGGAATATATTTTAGAAAATTGCTTGGGTGGACTAGTGTTTATATGGAGTATGTTTAGTGCTAATGGATATCATAAATAGTTGCTAAAAACATGTAGGTATTATCTCCATTCACAGTTATTTCAACAACCTCAATTTAATTTTCAAAATAACTTTTATTCATATGACTAGTAATTTAATGTACCAAATATAAATTAATACTTTTTATCTGGCTTCAGCATGCGCAAAATGGTTAACTAAATAGTGCCAAAAAAATTAAACTAACATTATCTCCTGACAAAGCTGAATTCAAAATGTATATTTGTTTATATTTAAAATACGATTAAAATAATATAGTTTATAATATGTAAATCGCTAGCATACGTCAATTAAATACTGCGTTGTGTCATTAGTTTGTAATGGTATGTACAGATAATTTTTAGAGATTTACAAAAATGTGTTATAATCCAAAATACATACCAACATGGAATTTAGGAACTGATGTTTATCAATATAAATTTGAGTATTCCGATGACCTTAAGCAAAGTTCATCTTTCTTAAATGATGTAAACATCAATAATAAGGTCTCTAAACTATGTTTATGTGAATCTATAACCTTGAAAGCCTATGAGTAGACACCAAATTTAGGTTTCTCTGAACAATATATCCAAAGATATATGTAGATTTTTAGGTGAAAGCGGGCTCGGACGCCATTTTGGAAAATATTTACCAAAGACGACACAGGTCGAATACAGCTTGGCACTATAGCTAAATTTATTAGTAATGATATATTCTAGCTATGTTCAAGCATTCATGCTTTTATCACAATATGCTCTGGATATGTTGCCAAATAATTATTATATTTATTATTTGGCCAATAATTATGATAGTACGATATAATATGATAATGTTCATAATATACAGGGTGAGCCATAAGTTCCGCCCGATTTCTAAATGCTGCTGTTTAAAAACCATGAATTATACACAAGCAA
>JAUZND010052898.1:0-19214 GCA_034780555.1 Coelogynopora nodosa | reverse complement strand
TATATATAATTATATGTACTCAATAAAATGTAGTTTTTTTTCATTTAATTTGCCGCTGGGTTTTAGCGGTATGGCCTGGTATAGCTGGTAAAAGCTGGTAAAATATTATTCCGGACATAATATTTTCCTATACACAAAATAATATCAAAAACTTTGTTAAATGAAGTTAATTTGTTTAATTGAATTAACTATTTTAAACAATTATTCTATCCTTAAAAATTGTCTGTTTATACATGTTACTCCGACATTAATTCAATTAATTTAGACAACAATTTCTTTTCTGACCTAATTCATCCGGAAAATAAAATATCTTAACAAATTGTCGGCCGTGAACTGAGATTCAATTATAATTCAATTCATGTTGTTTGAGTTGTCTTTATTCAATTATATCAAAATAGACAAGTCAGGTACATGCCTAACTACAAAACTTCATTAATTGAGACAAAAAATATATTAATGAAAAAGTAGGTTTTTTTAAATTAAGTATTGTTCAGTTTTTCATCGATTTTTATGTGAAAGGATGGAGTTAGTCAAATTGTAATTTTGTAATGATTCCATGTGATTAAATGCAAAAGGTTTCTTTAGTTTTCAATAAGAATAGTTCCTGAACTTAAGCTAATTGTCAAAAGGTGGATTTATAAAATAAAATATAAAAAATATACCAAATTAATTAAACGATGTTTACATAAAACATTTTTTATCGTACAATTTAAAAAAACAAAATCTTTAAAATATTTTGACGATAAATGTTTTATTATGAAAAATATAAAAGAGAATGTAAAACAGCAGAGTTTATAACTATGACCATTCCTTACGGATTTACAAAATATCAACGGTTTCCCAGACACGAATAATTTCAACACGTAAGAAATATTTGTCATAATTCCAGAATTATCCTCAAATTCCAAATTGTCCTGTAAGAATTATCATCATCAATTTTGAAAAACGCTATTTCAAAATAAAAATTTATTCGCTTTTTTCAGCTGTTCATTCTTGATCCTTCTTTACCTGCAATAGCTTCTTTGTTCCACTTTCTAGCAGTCTTATACAACAGTACAACAGTTTGGTTTTACCAACTGTGCCAAATCAGTTTTAAGATGACCAGCTGACAAGTCCGTAACGCGTATTTTGTTCAATGTTCAGCATATTTTTCTAAATCTTTGAGATTTTGTACAGAAACTGTATTTTATAATATTTTGTTGTAAGATTAAAAATACCTCAGAATTATGAATGCGTATTTTACTGCACAATAAAAATATTACGCACATTTTAAAATTAAACAGCTTTTACAAGTAGGTGTCGTTTTCGGACCTATGTGTCTCCTTTTTATTCCAAGATATCAAACAATTTGTAATACTAGTTGAAATTTATTATGACCTTCAAATCGATGTTCGTTGCCTGCGTGGATTTTTACTGAGCCCGTTACTTTCGTGTATATGTAAATGATAAAATAACTTTATGGTAGGAACATAGGTACCATTTTTTAATCGAGTTTCAACTATAAATTAATCTTCGAATAAATATATTCTATACCCTCATATTTAGTAGAACTTGCCACCTTCAATTTAATTTTTTGCCTCCTCTCTCGGATCTAAGCACTTTTTTTATATTATGTTGATTTGCGCCCCAATGAATATATGTTCCCCTAACTGTTATCTTGATCACTTTTTGATCTCGCACTTTTTATCTATTTATTTTTATTTATTTGTTTTTATCTATTTTCGACTACTTTCTTTATTTTAGATTAATTTCATTTTTTATCTATTCTATTCTTCTATTAAATGTATATTTTCATTTCACATTTTTGAGCCTCTCAACTTTCAAGGAAGTTCGTTCGACCTTGTCGACCCCTATGGGTACAGGCCTGCTAATTACAAATGTTTTTCGTTTATACAATTATATTTAAATTGTGTAAAGGGATTGAGAATAGTGGAAATTATTTAACACCAAAATTATACATATAATATCTGTGGTAATTCAAAAATTGAATAATATTCCCATTTTAAAATTTGCCCAAACAGATATTATAAGCCTATACAATCTTAAAGTATTTAAGTATGTTATTCATTACTTTACATGTTATATAATGCTATATTTGAAGAAAAGTTATTAAAGATTTACATTTAATTTATATGATATTAATATTGTTGCCGTCAATTTGTCTACTTATTTGTAATTCCTCTTATTTAAAATATTCGTTATATTATTAACATTATTTTTGATAATTTAGTATTAATTTAGATTGTTAATAGTAGAGGCAAGTTAGGTTAGTATAAACGGGAATCGTATAATATACTTCATCTAATCTATTTATATTTCACTTTTATCCACACATTCTTTCTCGATTTCATTATTTTATTACATCTATCTGTCACATGCTACGGTTCTCACTCTATGTTGAAATATGCTATATCACAATATACTTAACTAAATTAATAAAACTAGAAAAACTTAATATTTAGACTGCATCGAAATTATTGTTTGCACGTATCTCATTAAATGAGTAGTAATATTCTAGTAGTATAGGAAGAGTCAATTCAAGCACACTTATAAATAGATATATGACTTATGACTATAATAAGATCATGACTCACGACCCCCCAATTAAAAAAAATATTTAACGATCCGGATCATTATGGATCATAAATACGTAAATTCTTTCATTGGGTATATATTTATTAGGTAGTAACCTATGACAACTAAAGTTGGTATTATGACTAACAAATATAAGATCAATATTTTTATAGTTACATACAAATAGTTGTAAATAGTATATAAACTTTAAAAAATTAAATTTGTATCTAATTACATTATAATCTTGTTATTTAATTATAAATATTATTTTTAAACCGTTTTTTTTTATTTTGAACGAAAAATGACGTAATTCGCGACGTTATTTTTGTTTTTTAGCCTTTAACTTTTGATATATACAACTTATGCCAACTAAATTTGGTATGATGACTCACAAATATAAGATCAATATGTTTATACTACTTACAAGTATATGTAAGTAGTATGTAACCTTAAAAATTTTAATTAGTGTTTAATTACATTATAATCTTATTATTTAATTAGAAATATTGTTTTTAGACCGTTTTTTAAATTTTGAAAGAAAAATTACATCATTATAATATAGTAGAATGAAATTAAACAGATAGCATAGCAGAATACCTATGAGTCAGTGCTTTTTTTTTAAATCTTTTGAAATTTGACAGAATTGTAGACATTTTACCATTGTGATGTATTATGCTTATGTATTGCACGATGATTTCAATGACGTTCAATGATTTCTGACGTTCACTCAACTTGATTTTGATACTTGCATATTGATCTTTCGCACCCCAAGTATAAATAGAGAAGCTTTTGCAGCTAAATTTCATACTGCTTCAACCTCTCGACACGAATCGTCATATTTGCAATCGCTCTCGCTATGACTTATTTTATAACTTTACTCTTGAGATGTCCAAAAGTGTGACTGATGCTGCGGACGTGACAAACAGTTTGAAACATGACACAAAACCACATATCGACAGCGATGAGCAAGGCTACGCATTGAGGCAAGAGTTGCGTATTGATGTGGATGAAATGAACTCTCTACTTAGACTAATATACTGTTTTTTTCACAAAGTCAACGGATAGAAGGAGAAGAGTGGAATTCATTAATACAATATTCAAAGGACTTGGTTATATTTACTTTTCTAACAATGAGTGGCATAACAGCAGTGTATTATAGAATCTTGAATCATACTTAAAACAAGCGGTACAATCACATCATCCGGGGAAAGCATTATCACGCCTCCTCGGAGTGCCTGAGGGACGAAAGACTAAAATAATTAAAGATTTTGTTAATCTCAGAATACAACAATTATAAGCATACGCAGATGTGCATATGCATGTGTAAGTACTACTGACATTTGTATGCTTACTTTCCTACTCTGCCTACTGCTGTATAATTTTTAAATTATTATAATAATAAATGACATTCTATCTCATAAATAATATGTGTGCTTCAATTATTCAAAATAAGGGAATTTGTTTTATGAATTGATAATTTGGTAAAAGTTCACTTATATATATGAACAATCAGAATTAATTAAGACAATATAGAAAAAAACAGATAGTGTAAGAGACCATCTAAAAAATTAAATTGTAGACGAACCATGTAGTAGACAATCGCAATTATTAGTAAATAAATATATAATGATTACATTTCATGATAATTTAGAAACAATTTACTTATATGACCAACTGGTATTAATTAAGACAATTTAGAACAAAGCAAACAATGTCTAGAAACTATCTAAAATTTAAATAAACTATTTTATTTATGAGAATAATAAATTATTTATGAAAATATTAAATTATTTGCGCAAAACGACATATTAAAATATAATATTGTAAATATACATCAAATTGTACGTTTTGTATAACCATATAATATCATAAAAGGATATTCTAAACATAAAAAATAAGAAAAATGTGCTTAACATGTAAGAATATATAAAACATATTGTAAATTAACCATTTTGTAAACCCTCGAAATTATTAGAAAACACATACACAAAGATTACATTTCATGATAATTTAGTGAAAATTCACTTACGTGTCCAATCGAAATTAATCAAAACAATTTTTAAAAAACAGACACTGTAAGAGACCATCTAAATTTCAAAAACAATTATATTAATGAAAATAATAAATTATTTGCGCAAAATGACATATTAAAATATAACATTTTAAATATTATTCAAATTGTACGTTTTGTATAACCACGTAGTATCACAAAAAAATTCTAAACATCAAAAAAATAAGATAAATCATACCTAACATGTAAGAAAATATAACATATATTGTAAATTAACCATGTAGTAGACCATAGAAATTATAAGAAAATACACATAATGATTACATTTCATAATAATTATTTTGTTAAAAAAATCACTTATATGACCAATCGGAATCAAATAAGACAAAATAGAACGAAACAGACACTGTATGAGAACATTTAGAATAGAAAACTCATAATCAGATAAGTTCATCAAAACATATACACTAAAAACAACCAACTATATAGTTGATAAACATAACTTATGTATGTTAAAGTTTCAATAATGAAGAATAATTGTCCTATAGGACAATGTGAAAAGGCTATTGTTCAAATTCCTGCACACTTACTGCATGTACACAAAATACTGTTTAACGCACGAGAGCTTACTTCGATCAAGGATTTATTTTGCTGTCAACTCTTCTACCATTTAACGCAAAAGAGATTTTACTACTACGGAAATATTCTTCAAGAAATCGATCACCTACAAAACTGAAAAGACAATTTGAACTAATTCTTCATAGATACCTACACAACGAAATTCTCAAAGTTTCCCTACTGCATGGATATCAATCAATACAAGATGTCGAACAATAAATCTAACTCAAATCAATCAGTGACGGACAAGGAATCAATAAGGAATCATCAATAAAATTGATCGAAGAGATGGTAGACGACAAGGAGGAAGAAAAAAAATAGACGCTTCTCACTACAATTCTGGAGGACATACAGAAAAACATACAGAAGAAATTGACCCTGAAAGAGTTGAAACGCAAAGAACAAGAAAAAATCATGAATTATATTGAACTTTTCAATTATATAAAAAATGACGAAGAAGTAGAACGAATTGAAGAAGAGATCGAAATAATTCAAGAAGATACGCCTTTTGTCACCTATAATGCAGCTTTACGTGAGAGTATCAAACGATTTTGGTATATTTTTGACAGCAGAGAGCGTAATTCATTGAAATCAATTAATATCTCATATGTTGGTGATGATAATGATGACGATATTGACATATCTAATAATAAAACGTATTCATTATATTAAAGTACATATTCATCTCAGTGTTTATATAATGAAGTACTACTGTTTAACTTTAATAAAAAGTTGGATTCATAAAAAATGTCTTTATTGATTTGAAACCAACATATTTAGGTTCATTTAGTCAGAATTTTCATCGAAATCAATCTCTAAGTAGCAAAATCAAGCTGAGTGAACGTCAGAATCCTCGTTGAAATCATCGTGCAATACATAACCATAATACATTACCATGGTAAAATGTCTAGAATTCTGTCAAATTTCAACAGAATAAAAAAATTAAGCATTAATTCATAGGTATTCTGCTGGTATATCTGTTTAATTTCATTCTACTATATAATGACGTCATTTTTCGTTCAAATTTTTAAAAACGGTTTAAAAACAATATTTATAATTAAATGATAAGATTATAATGTAATTATTGTAGACACTAATTACAATTTTTAAGATTATATACTACTTACAAATATCTGTAAGTAGTATAAAAATATTGATCTTATATTTGTGATTCATCATACCAAGTTTAATTGTCATAAGTTGTAAACTTTAAAATATGTTGGCTAAAAACAAAAATGACGTCATTTTTCGTTCAAAATTTAAAAAATGGTTTAAAATCAATATTTATAATTATATAATAAGATCATAATGTAATTATACACTAATTAAAATTTTTAAGGTTATATACTACCTAAAAATATGTGTATGTAGTATAAAAGTATTGTCGTTATATTTGTGAGTCATCATACTAACTTTGGTTGTCATAGTTTACTACCCTAAAAAGATATACCCAATGAAAGAATTTGATGTATTTATGATCCATAATTATCTGAATCATTAAAAATATATATAATAATGGGAGGTCATAAGTCATGATCTATTTATAGTCATGACTCATGATCTATTTATAAGTGTGCTCGAATCGACTCTTCCTATACTACTTATGCTATGTTTTCATACTCACCACAACTGTGTGTAAAATATTTTACTTCTAGTCGTATCTACTATTTGTTATTGTTAAAATTATCAAAACTAATATAAAAATAAGGAAATAATATGAAATAGAAATAATAAATACGATACAAGAAGGGATGGAAAAAAGTGTGTTTAATATACCATCCATTGTCTCTAGTCACTATAGTGATCACAACATTATAACAACCCTGTTTATCGTAAAGTTCCCCACGATCACAGACAGATAAAAAATTCTCTAGTCTCATCCCTGTACTGACTTTTATATTTTCTAAATCTGTAGCATAATGTATTCCTTGCTCTTTTACAGTTTTAATGTTTTGCTCCTTGTATATTTTCAATTTTTTTTTTTAATTTCATTACATTAATTTACATTACATGACATTAAATTAAATTACATTACATTAATTTAATTTTTAATTACATTTCTTAATACATTCTTTGTCTTTATTTCTTAAATATCAATATTTATATTTGTACTATATCTCATCATTTTATTCCTTATAATATATTAATAAATTTGATCTCAACTTATAAGCGCGGTTGATTATAATATACCTATATCTGTTACATTGATCAATTTTATTTTAACATGTCTATATATATAAGACAGCAAAACCATTGCAAACGTTTGTGCGTTTAATAATATATAAAATTTTGATTAATATAATTGGGCAGCCATCCAGCTCTTTAACTCTTTTTCTTATAAGAATTAATTAAGCTTGTGTAATCACAACATAAGGTATAGGGCTAAATCCGAATTGTTTTAATCATTAAAACTATAAAATATGTATAATTGTGTTACCTATATAATATATTGTATAAAAGTCTACATATAAAAAAACTTAACTTTCAGCTCTTTTTGATTGTTTATATTGTGGTGGTATATATTGGTTGTACTATAAATGTTGTGGTGTACTTGGCATTGTCATACTTTATTTTGTCATTGTCATGTCTTCATTTATTTTTTTGGAAAGAATTAAAATAGGATAATCAACAAGTGCTGTATAGTATATATAAATATATATTTAGTTTTAAACATGTGTTTATAAATGTTATTATGTCTTCAACAATTCTTTGATTTGATAAAAAAAATCATTTTCTTAGGAAGCTTAGATATATATGTATATATATTCCATCAATTCATGCACGTTAATAAAAAAAATAGATGACAAAAATAGTTGCTGTCCTGATTAAATCACTTTCGGTAAAATGTTACCTTGCATCTATCATGTATGCTTCACTAACAACGTTTATTTATTGTCGTACCCTCTCCCTCCCTATTCCAGTCTCTTTGAACAAAACCACGAATTTCGGGATGCCTTTCAATTTTCACGAGGAAAGTCTCTAGTCGACATTCGCTATGACCCCCTACTTCAGTCGCATGCATTGCGTGTTCTCCGTGTCATCGGAAATGTAGTTGACAGTCTATCTGACCCAGAAGAAGTTGAGAAACAATTGTCAGAACTTGGCAAACGACATTGGCATTATGAGGCTAATGGAATTCTAATACCGGTAAGTTAATTTGCGATGGAGTGGAGGGAAAGGGGGCGAATATGGATGCAATGAAATTGTCCCTTTCTTCTTCTTTGAATCTTTTATAAGTTTTTTTTTCATATCAAAGAATTTCTGTCTGTAATTTTGTTTCCATTCTCCTGAGGTGTGTTTGTTCAATCGATTTTGGAAGGCACTCAATACAAGAACGCTTTCTTTTTTTCTAAGTAACACAGTTGCACGATCGGAATGATGAATTTATCACGCATAATACAGGAAAAAATAAAATAACAGGAAATTATGCCAATGTGTTATCATTATCAACATTTTAAGCTTTAAGTTTATTTGAATCCCATATCCATCTAAATACTATAATACAAGAATCAATAATTGAAGCCTCTGGTATAAGTGCGTTTATTTAATAAAAATATTGTGCAATATGTAACGTAATTCCACTTTTTTATTGTTAAGACATAGACAGGTAGTAACCATACAATTCAATAATAACGAATTAATGATGCAAAGTTTAACATGGTTAAACAAATACTGAGCATATTTATTATTCTAATAATAGATCGTGCAATTAAATTCAATTTTCTTAAATTAAAAAGTCTCTTAAATTTAGATTAAACTATATATTTAACACATAAAAACAAATTCATCATAAAAAATGCCACAGTTACTTATTTGACATGATTGTAGTACATTTAATTAATTTTACATAGTTTTTTAATAAGTATGAAGCTTTTAGTTACTCTTTATAATGTATTCATAAAATACTATTTTTTTTAAAAGTACACATTTTTTATTTAAATAAATTTGCATATTTTGCTAAATTGCTGTATTTTTAAATTGTAAAGATTATAATGTATTAGAATTATTATTATCATCAATGTAGGAATGTTGTGTTTTCTGATAATAGTTTGTTTCATAATTCTTTCCTCAAGATCAGTGACCAAAATAATACGCGTGTATATACCAATAGTTGATACGTAAAATATATATAAGCATTGAATATATACCGTGCATTAAATAAATATATTTATATATATACATAAATGTTACTCAAAATAAAATATACCAAAATACGTTCCTTAGAAGAAAACCAAGTCTGAATAGCAATATCGTCCAGAAGATAATAATCACTCAATCAAAATAATTCCATTGTGTGATTCCCTCGAATTTCTTGACTTTTTTAGTGGTCTGTAATTGCGTCATATTATTTGAAGTTGTATTATTAACAATTGTTGCATTTTATCCTTGCAATGTTGCATCGTTAACAACACTGCCTGTTTTTCTTAGTCTGGTTTTCGTACGATCATGGCCTTTTTTTAATTCAGAATTAATGGAGACAAATTTTCATTTTAAATTTTATATTTTCCTTAATTGAAATATTTTGTATTGTAAAATAACATATTTAAAAACATAAAAATACTATTTCATTAATTGAAAGTATTCAAAAATGGTTCATCGGATGGTAAAGTTGTAAATATTGATATTATATTGATATTACATATTGTACTTATTGATACTTATTTTTAGTAAGATAAATTACATATTTATTTTACATCTGGCTATAGAATACCTAAGAGATGAGTGTTCCATTTTAGAATTAAAATTATTGTTAAATGTCATAATTTATAAGTTTAAATTTTACTCCTAGAATACTTTCAATACATTGATGATATCCATATTTTAGAAATATAATAAACTTGATATTTTTATAATAAGGTTTTTGGGTTGGCGGTTGATCTATACTGTGTAATTGTGATGGGAGTTATCGAAGTTGTCTGCAATTGCGACGATGAGGATAAAAAATCATAATCTTAATAAGTCTTACTATTCGGAAATTTAGTTTTATCGTTTTTTATCATGTATGCAGCGCAATCATTATAATGTTTCAACAATATTATAATACATATGGAAATCTATTTAATTATGGATGATCATTATTACGGAGTTTTAAACTATAATTCAATATTGATAGGTTAATGCGTAGTAAACTTTAATTATATCCAAATTATACATTTTATATTAAATTAAGTATTTTGAAAATCTTTCAACCATAAAATTGTCATAGCATCATTTCAATTTATTAAATAAAATTAAAGAAATATATAATCAAATTTAAGTCGTTTAAATTATATTATTGAAATTCGAAAAGAACGGAGAATATTTAAAAAAATGCATTTTATTGTTTATATTGGAGCTTTCACAAACCTAAATCAGAATTTGCATATAACATGAACTGCATATAAAATTAAAAACTCTTAAGAGAGTAGAGTGTTCCACTTGTCAGGACTATGCCTTATCTATATAAGCTCCCAAAAATGATATACTTTCGTTAGTAGTACAATTATTAGTACAGTTAGTAGTACAATGCAGTTTGGTATCCTGAAGTCAAAAGACAATGGTTTTAAACATCATTATTGTTTTTTGTCCGAAGAATATTTAATTTCATTTTAAATCAGAATTCTTCCAATTATTTTACCTACTTGTTGAGTTTAATTTCTAATTCATTTTTCCAAAATAGGTTCAATTGATTTGTGTTTACTAATAGGTTCCTTTGATTTTCAAAAATCACCTAAATGTCTTTATTATGTTTATTAAAACGAAGCTTTATTTTATTTTATATAAATGTTAATTTTTACACAGTTTTTAGACAGAGTGCTCAATTTAGAACTATATTTTTATATTACTGTATCATAAATAATAAACAAATCTTCTGCATTTTAATATTGAATTAATTATTATTAATGATATAATAAGATATTAATTAATTTCAATGTCAATTAAATTACATGAATTAAGGAATATATTGGAAGTTAAATGTCGCTTTGCTGAATGAACTTCTTTTATTTCATATTTTATGCTTGTCAGCAATGTTTTAAACATTTAAAATACATATATATATACAATATACATAAAAATAAAAATAAAAATAGCTTTTTTATATTATCTCATCACGCCTTCAAGAGGTTATCCTAGTTTCATCCTTTTATATTTATATATGTTTAATAATAACTGACGCATATAAAGATTTTAAATTAATAAAGTTAATTATATATATAGCTAATAATATATATGTCTGTCAGTATGAGCCAGAGCTGCTTAAATCAATATATTATATAATTAATGATTTTACACTACATATAATACACAAAGTATTATGCTTGAAAATAATATATTCTTAATTACTTATATATGTGTTTATGCTTCTGTGTATATAGAATAATCGCGGCTATTAGTGATTGCAAAGCACAAGCAATATATTATAACATTATTACTACTCTTCGACTGTTACGCAATAACAAAGACAATTAATTAAGATGCATAGCTTATTGTGAGTTCAAAGTGAATTTTTGTTATTTCTGGGTATTTATTACGGCGAAAAATCGGTATTGATATGCTTCTGGCTAACGTTACAGATCGATTTTACTTTGCATCTTCACAAAATATTCTTCAGGTAGTAAAATATGTCAGTTTTGTAAATATGTATATAAGATGTAAATAGAAATTGGAAGATACCATAAGCAATATATGTGACAATAAACAGTGACAAACATGGTGAGCTGAAAAATAGGTAAACATTTTGTTCTTTTGGAAGAATTTGCTACTGCTGACAAGATGACAATGTATAGGATCTGATGACATATTTCACGTACAAAGAATAGCGACAGTATGCCAAAGATTATCCGGCGACAACGATCGATATTGTACGTGACTTGTCTAGGTTTATTCGGGAAGACCGTGTTGACGTTAATTTTAAAATCCAATATTTAAATAAAAGAATAAAATTAATATTATAATATAATATAATAAATAGATATTATATATGAATAATATATATTTCTAATTAACGATTTCGTCGATATATAAAACGGTCACATGGTTTTGTCAATTTGATTACAGGTGTGTGTAGAAAAAGGAAGGAAATAAAATGCCAAGCTTTTTCACCCTGCCATTATCATCTGATTTTTCAAATAATAAAATTCCCCTAGATTTATAACTTAAGCTCTGTGAACCGTGATGAACAGATATTCTGACCTAATCCAATATAGTCAACAGTTCATTCGATTTTGTGGGCATCTTTATCTCTATACCTCTTTTTTCACTCAAACAAAAATGCAATATTTCTGCTCATGGAAACAAACTGTAAATGGGTGTTGTGCAGACAGCACAATAAATATGATATACCTTATATACCTAATAAAGTAAAGCTCAGAAAACTTGACGACTTACAACGACTTATATCAGACGCAACTAATATTATAATTAATGAGTGTCATCATTTTTTTCCAAAGAAAATTGCTGTACCCAACTAAATTTGATTCCAGTTTACTCAATATAACATTTTCAGATGCAAAATAATAACAATATTTCAGTAATGTACTTTTTTGTATAAATATGACAAATTATATCATATTGAATCCATTCATTATTATTATCAATATAACATTTCAACCTTTCGAACCAAAACAAAAGCTGAGACAAGGAATTACGGAGCGCCAAAGAACAGGTTATATAAGTATAATAAGTAAGCACTAAGCTTGTATAAACAGCAGAGAGAGAGAGAGCACTGCCGGTTTCAAGCTACTCAGCTCTCATCAGGTTCCCTACTCTCCCTACTGATGACTGGATTGCAAGTTGTAGTTATTAAAACCTCAAACAAATCGTCAAAAATGCAATTTGAATAGTATAACATCAGAGGTAGTAATTCAGGGATATCCACCAGCAAAAACCACATTATGTGAATAATAATAAGTAAGCACTATGCGTAGAGCCTGTACAAACAGCAGAGAAACAGAGCACTACCGGTTTCGAGCTATTCAGCTCTCATCAGGTACCCTAATCTCTCTACTGATGACTGGATTGCAAGTATTTATTAATACTTACTTTGTAGTACTTATTTAAACCCCAAAGAAATCGTCAAACTAAGCTATTTGAAATGTATAACATCTAGTCACCTTTGGTCACTTATGATCGTTGTGCTTTCCATTTATTATTAAGTTTTTACTAATTATTTTACTAAGAATAGACATGTATAAAATAATAACTGAAGATCAGCCACTAAACAAGCTATCCACAAAAAATGTAATGTTTCTTCCCTTTATATTTTACTGTCTAGATCCCGTTTTTTCCCTTTTTCGTAAAAGTCTTGTAATAATTCTTCATTATTATGTTATCTGTAACTTCGCTTGTTTGTCTGCAATATTTTATTATGTTTTGTTTACTATTCACTTTCTGTTGTTTGAGAATGGTCAAAGTTTAACCGAAACATGTCCAAAAAATTTTAATTCATTAAAAAAAGTTTTTTATTTCTACTTAGTATAGATTGTTCTATGTATTTAATCAAACTATTATTTATAAATATCATTAGAAACTCGCAATTTGTACGGTATTAGGTTTTTAAACTTTTGTAAACTAAAAGGGTAAGCATTCAAATATGTAGCTTTGGCTATTCAAACAAATCAATTAATTAAGAGTATGTCAACATGAACTTTTCGACGCTAGCCAAATATTTAACCACAGCGCTAATTTTTAGTTCGATCGATTTTTTTTATTTACTTATTTTTCTTCGATGATTAATTAAATATTTATTTAATAAAACGTGTATGACATTTTTTATAGTGGTTTTAATTTGTACTAATTGGTGATTCTTTTTAAGATAAATCACTATAGGAGCAAGTCTATTTAGGATATATTCTTTTACAGAATGCATTGGGAGTTGCATTAGATATTTGTATTTTACAGCTTTACCTTCCGTGTATTAATTAAAGTTAATGCATGCAAATTCGATTGATTTTTTTAAAATTAATTGAATCATATTCTTTTAAAAGATAATTTTTTTCTTAATTAACAATTTTTTGTAAAGTAAATAATATGAAAACATGAAAATGTTAAAGAACACATTGGGCATAGTAGGTATAACAACATAGATGCAATAATTAGGTATATGTGTTACATGCTTCTAACCAAATGCCTTTACGTGGATGAAAATCTTTTTTAAATATCTTAATTAAAACATTTAAATAATTGAGGTGGACGTTAAAATAAATATATATATATATAGTGTCAAACAGATGAAATTTATTTGTAAACGATTATACCTATTAACCATAATACAAGTAAAATAATTTAAATATTTGTATTATTTATAAGATCACTTAGTTACTAGATTGATCAAATATGTTACCAACATTGCATTATTAAAAACTTATTTGGTGCATTTGTTTAAAATCAAATATTAAAAGATAATATATAATAATAGTATACAATAGAATTAATAATGTATAAAAATAGAAAACAGCTAGGATCGAAAAAAGTACATTTAAAGAAAATGTTGTGCTGAGCATATATTTATAATATGAAGTGTGTGATCTAGTCACTATATCCTTTTTATATCATATTTCATACTAGTAATAATTTCCAGCAAGAATGTATCATTATTTTTTAAAGAATGTAAACTTTTGAAGTGCGCGGTTAATTTAAATTAATAGTTTAATTAATAAATTGTTCATCGTCAAAATCATATAATGCCGAGAATATCTTATCTATTTAATTAAATCAAAAGGTGGTTTATATTTAGAACTTAAAGTGTAATTTTTTATGTCATACAATTTAATAATAAGAATATATTCTCATTTACGGTGATGTAATAAAAATTAAAATGTAGATTATGTCATATTTATATTATAATCATTTATTGAGTGATGGACAACATGCTGAGAAAGAGTTTTAACGCTTTATATTTGTTGTACATCTTAAAGGGTAACGCGACAAATTTGTCAATTTAACATTGAAACATAAATATTGATAATGTTAATCACAATCAAAAGCTAGCCGTCTGTATAACAAAATATAGTTTTCAAAAATTGCCTGTTTTGTAAGATGGATTTTTTAATCAAACAAAAAATTATGAACAATAAATAATTTTTTGTCTTAATTTGTATAAAACTAGACACATATATTATTATGAATGGATTTTTCATTTATAAGTAATATTTTTTTATCAAATAAGGAATTGTCATATTTGTTACCTCTATTTGTATACATTTTTAAACCAACAATAACTAATGTAAACGCGGTCCTATTAAACATGGCTATCATTGAGAGATAATAAATTAGGTATCTATATATTTTAAAACGACAATAATGGAGAACATTATTTGTTTAAATATAGATTGTACAAGATTCATGAAAGTCCGAAATATACATATGATTATATTACTATAAGAAATCATACTGTCTGTCACTATAGATTAAACAAGAACAGAAAATAAAAAATAAAAACATAAAATTAAAAATCAATAAATGTAGTATAAGAATATAAAAATTTACTCTAAATTATAAAGTATTTGGACTACATGTCATTAAGCTATATGAAACCAGAAGGGCTCCAAATTAAGTTTATTGTTATTTTCTATCCGAAAAGTATATTTTATTTTAAAAGAAAAGTTGTAAGTTACTGTTTCAATAGGTAGGCGCCTCCACACAGACTCACCTGACTAGCATTTATTAGTTGTTCAGTCGTGTGTTAATCAGTTAATCAGATAAATTAAATACACAATTGTGACTAAACTGTAAAAGTAACGAAGGGAAAAAAACCTGCAAAAGTGAATTAATTTATACCAATAAAAACGAATAAAAAGGAGGTTCTGGTGAAATATTCCTGGCATCGATTTTTGCTTAATTTAATTTATTTAAGAATAAATAAAATGTCATTTATAATCCTGGTCTGTCTGACTATAGTGGTGTCCTCCTGATAATAATTATTAAAATGTTATATCTATTGTACGTCCGTCTACACAATTGAATATCGAGACGAATTACTATGATCAGAGAAGAAATGTTTCTGGAACAAAAGCTGTAAATAATTATGACATTTGGAGAGCCATTACTATTACATTTTCAATTCATTCTAAAATTAATCACTCAAACGGCTAAATTTTACCGCTAAGATTTTATTTGTCAAAAACATAAAATTAAGATAACAAATTTTTGGATACATGTAAATTAAAGATATAACATAGTTAAAATGAGAGAAAATATACAAACGTAATTGAGATAAAAACGCAAATTGTTGAAAAATTTACATAAATTGAGCAATATTCGAATGAGTTACAACAAGCGTTGCTATTCCATTAACCGATTAATATATTTTTTATTAGTTTACAACTAATTGTCATCTCTTAATTACAATTACAATTGCATTAATTTAATTGATTAATTGGTTACTTTTATGATGTGTTTCCTTCCTTCCTTTTCAGTACATGTGCTCTCAATTTCTGCGTTCTATTCAGCCAACATTGGAACGTAATGCCCTTTGGACTCAAGATATTGTTGATTCCTGGAGTATACTTCTCTTCTGTCTCACGAGTTGTTTACAAACTTCAATGGAGAACGAAAATAAGATGTGTCAAAGTGCCCAATAATAAAAACTTTGTTGCCTATATAACTTTTATTTTATACAAATTTTCATTTACTAAATTATAAGTTTTAAATACTTATAGTTTAGAGAAAACAAACTTTTATTGACAATGTATTTATAAATTTGTAAATATACTCTTAATATATCAATATGCATAAGAACAATTTTTTCAAAGGAATTTACCACTAGATATTATGATGATTGATATGAATAACAATAACAATAATAGGATATTTATTTATTTAGCATTTTAGAGAAATTAAGAGGATCTGATCGTACTTTATATTATGACAAATATGACAAATATTAATTAAAGTAAATCAAAATGTCTATATAAAAGGGTGTTATAGTCTAGGTCAAAGACGACTTAAACCAAACAGGAAGCATTAAAATATAAATGGTTTATTTTATAGCCTAATGTTCTACGTTCGCAGATAATTGAATAGTAATGCTGTACACAGCAATATCGAAGAGTTTTACTATTTTCATATAAAGTTTAGGCGTAAGGTCTAGCTAAATATTGAGTGTCACTTTAAACATGAGAGTTACGAGATCACAATTACTTCTATATACAATATATACAGATAACATTTAGTGAGTCGTTTGAGATGCGATGTTGGATCGACTCAAAAGTTTTGTTTTGATTACATGTGGGTAATGATTACATTTTCTAACGAGAGAATATATTAAGAGAACATTGTATGTTGATATATTAATTGTTTCCGTCTGGATATCGTGACTATTTACATATAATTAGTAAAAAAATACTTTTTAAAATGATCCTTTTTTATTGAAAATATTTCAACATAATTATAGATTAATGAAATTATAAAACAATTAAAATAATTTTGAGTTTAGAAACTGCTGTTTTTGATAATAAATTTTTATTACCCCTTGTTATTTCAATGAGGAGACAATATAATTATCAATTGGTTATTGGTAATGTTGGCGATGATAATTATATGAATGTATTATTTCGCTTTTTATGAATATTAAATTAATACTATGTACAATTTATTTAATATTCTATATTTTATAACTTATATTTTCATATAAACAAAACATCATAAGTGAAACATAACTATTTTTACTTGATTTTTGAATGTATTGCGGTAGTTTATGCTCTCATCAAAATAATTATTGTAGTATTTTGTTTGATTATTAATTGATGCATTTTTAATCTTTATAATCTGTGATAATCCGTGTAATTTTTACACTACAAAATGGTACACTATAAGATGGAATTCAAATGATTTAACATTAAAATCGTAGGTTCTATATTTTCCAACAAAATATATTTTATTAGTCAGGGAAAATATTATGATTAAAATATATACAATAAAAGTTTATATATATATATATATAATGCAGTAAACTGTTATACTTTAAAACATCAATTAAAATAAATAAATAAAGTCAAAAATGTAATTTAATTTTTTTTTCTTAATAATCAATTATTGAAATAAATGGTAAATAATTCAAACTTTTAAATCCTTTTTGTACAATAAAATATTACTGTAATTGATATTTTGTTTAATATTTATATTACGTTTTATGATTGTAAAAACATATCATATTTTTAATCAAAATGATAATTTTTTAATTTTATAATTCATTAAATGATAAAGTTATTTAATTTTCTAAATATTTTCTGTTTATATATAATTACATAGATTAATTGTAAGTATGGTTATATTTCATACTATATATTACAAACGACATTCACATTGAAACTTAGTGTGTGACAATCACGATAATAATACCACCCCATCTCTCAACTACAGTTTTCGAAGGTTGTTCCCTAACAATAACACTTAATTGACAATGAAACGTCCATGAAATCATCTGAAATGTCTTGAAGTTATTTGTATACAGTACATTCAAAGTGGAAAAAACCTTCTGGGTAGTTAATGATGTATCGTTCATATCTTCAGACCTTTAGCAAAAGTCGTAAGGCCGACACCCACCAAGAGCGACGGGACGCGATGAAACCCGACGGAGCGCCGCGCGACAAAAAATAAATTTTACTTCTCACTAAGCACGACGCAACGCGATGAAATACCCTGTGCTATTATGGCTCTATAGAGATATGTCCCGGTGTCACGTATAGATTGGGGTGATAAGTATGCAAGTAGCTATTGTTTGTTCACGACCAAAATCCATACAGTCTGTGTTACTAAGATACCCTCTCTGACTCTTCCCTATATGTACAGGGTTTCCCATAAGTCACGCACTATAGGAAATTTCAAAAATTTAAAAGTACTATTGAATATATATTGTACTATAAAATAATTAAGTCTAAATGTTCATATACTTTAAAACAAATGTTCAAATTGGCGACCTTCAACATCTAAACATTTCTGAGATCGAGTAATGCATGCTCTTTGCACATTTCTGAGCATTTCTGGAGTAATTTTTGCAATTTCTGATATTATATTGGTTTGCAATTGTTGC
>JAUZND010052887.1:0-19214 GCA_034780555.1 Coelogynopora nodosa | reverse complement strand
TATAAGGTGTGAAAATTTCAAACGATTATAATGTATATATTTTGAGTAATTAGACATTTTAGAAAATTAGTCAAAACAAAAAACAGTTTTTTGCGTTTCCTCAACATTTACTAAATGGCGCTTGAAACAGTTCGTCCATGGAACGACGATTTGATAACCGTTAAGAAAATAGAAGTTTATTTTATGATACACTCGGTTGCGTTTTTAAAACCAATAACGCAATGAGATTGAAAATTGAAGCAGAAAAAACACAATGTTCCACTTAAAATGAATGCTGATGATCTTTGAACAACTTTCTGAAGAGGATTGCTGAATGTGTCTTCTGATGGCAACCTATTTGAGTATAATTTGTTAGTGACCGACGCATAATTAATTACAATGTTTAGCAATGTGTACAAGCAATGTTCATTTGTTCTCTAATAAACACGTTTACCGGCAGTCTTTAATAAACACACCCTGTAGCTGTATAACATAAGATTAGGTACTACGTTAATAATGGAAGTTAGCAAAGTTAATAAAAGACAGATTGTCATATATGTATAAATATTTGTAATACTAATAAGAAATACTAAATATTTGTAATACGTACACTAATGTACAAATAAGAACATAATATGCATATTGAGTTAACACAAATAACATTACATAATTTTCACATATTAAGTACGATTATTAGTTCACAAAGCAGTCGAATTAGAGGGGAGAAATAAAATATTATTACCCGCTAAATTGTGTTTTTAAAAAATGTTTTATTGCATATTTTGTTGATACTATAAAATATTATCGCTATAGATACTGGTTGAAATCATTTTAATTATGCTTGTTGTTAGTTACAAACAAATATATACCATAATAATGATTTGTCATTATATCCGATATAATTATTAACAATTATTGTATTATTAAGTACAATAAATATATGGAGTACCTACATTTCCAAAATAGTGCGATTACATATGTTGGAATAATGCAGTCAGATAGTTCATATTACGAAATAAATGCAATTAAGTAAAATAAATATAATGTCATGTATTCACAGAACTGTTCACATAACAGTGCATTCAATTTATTTTCTTCTCTAGCTCTAACAGCTTCGATTAGAGAATTGTGAAAAATGATAGCGTCAAAATTATGTGATAAATATTATAAAGAATACAAATTTAGTACATCACATTTTTAAACAATGAAAAAAATTCAAGAAGACATAATAAAGCAAATAATTTTTAGTTAATTCAACTATTTGAATTTCAACATATAATTTGATCTCGGGATAAAGTTTCAAGTGTATAATATGGTCACCCTATATACCATATAAATTAAAAATCAAAGAATTGGCACAAATTGCAATTAAATGCCTCTAAATTATTAAAGTAACACTGAGCATAAATATAACTTATAAATTAACTATTATAACCAGCAAACGTATACGTTTAATAAAAAAAATACTTAAATAAAGTTGTGATTAAAATAGTTTTTTAAATATGTTTACTTAATTAATTGAGTATTTATAAATGTTATCAATAATAATTAATTAATAATTGCGTAGTCTCACCTGGAATAGGCTCTTTGGAAGTGGCCTCCTCTTCCAGCACTTCATGAAGCAGCAGCTCCAGAACATGGTGGAAGTAGGGCAAATCCCGACAGCAGAGTGAAAGATCTAGAGCGTGCACACCCAGACTAAAGAGGAAAAAACATGAAGATAGTGTGAGAAATCGACATGTATTGGGAAGATAGTCTACACCGAATGTGAGCTATAAAACGTTACACCACCTCCGCTAATTGCAGTGCTGACTATTTATATTATGATGCTAACTCCCCCCTATGATACTAGAACGACAGAAATCATACAGAGTAAATATTAAAAGATAAGATTAAGGTAACTATGCGTGACAAATTAGAAGGTTAGCTTAAAGCAGACAAAATACAAATGAATCAACTGAAGAAAGTAGTCACGTCTGTATAGTAGGCCTACTTCTATTTTAATTTATTATGTATCGTAGTGTGAAAAAAGGGTCAAAATGACGACAAGATTTAGTGAAGATAAAATGTAAATATAGAAAAGGCTAGGCCTAGTTAGATTATGTATAAATATTAAGAATTAATTGATTCCGCGTTATACGTTATTTGCAATACTAACGTATTACACAGTAAACAATTTTTTTTGTTGAGAATACATTAGCATGATACAAATTAGTACTATGAGAAATTATACAATATTGCACTTACTTTTTTCGTAAAAGCTGTTTTACAATGTGGTGCAGATAAATTCGACTCTAGAACGAAAATAAAACAAAAATGTTGAACATTATATTATTATAAGCATGTAAACGACAAATTACGAAATAATATACTAACACACATCATAGGAAGGTATTATTTTTAGCAAACAAAAACTGTCAAAAACCTGTCAAGTTTTGACTAATATACCCAATCAGTAAATTATACTAAACATCATTCTGATATAGAGGCTGTACACTAACCGCTTTCTCGACAATGGCATAGGGCATTATAGTGTAGGTAGTGAGTTGAACCGGGTCATGAGATTGTGTCTGTGCAGGAGAGCTGGGTGAGGGGAACATTGAAGAGCTGAACTGGGAGAAGTCGTTACTGGCGCCGAGTAGGAGCGCTTCCTCGAAGAGAACAACTGAAGGAGAGTGACAGTCGATAGTCGTATTAAATACTGTCGTTAGTATGTTAAAAATTCATTATTGAATGAGAACATTTATTCAGAAAGGCTTATTATTATTAAATTTATTTTTATTTAAATAGTTATATAATAATACTATTTATAAAATCGTATATAATTTAATCGAATTGAAACAGACTTAGATGAAAAGTTGCATGTTTTTAAAACTTGTATATTATAGTGATCTGAAGGAATTGTAAAATTTTATCTCGAAAATTAGTAACTGCAAAGTTGAATTATTATTATAAATAAGAGTTCTCGAACGTAATCATAAAACTTTACAATTTAGCAAATTTATCTTAACAGAAAAGTTAAATACTACTTTATCCTGTACAATTTCTCAACATAATATGACTAAACATATGAACAACTTTTTTTATAAGATTAAACACTTACAATAAAAATGACCTATTTTTACTATAAATACGAGTCAGACATGAATATAATAAAGCAGACTAATATAATCAAGTTTGTAGATGGGAATCCTACACTACTAATGGCAAGGATAAATATATTTGTATAATTAAATTAAACATGTAAGGCCTCAGTGTTGCACAACAAAGAAATACAGAAGCACATAGAGTAGACATAATATAGTGATACGTGCACTAACATAATATTGAAGATACATATTATATTGCTTCACTGTAAAATTAAAAAGTTGTAGTAACTAAATTAATGAAAAAAATTTGTAATCGAAAATCTTACTTTTCACATAATAATAATATAATGTTACTAAATGTTCCGTATCACTGTAATGATACTTGAGATCCATATTAGTGTTTCAAAATTGAACTGAATGTAAATAAAATTGAATTATATGCCAATGGATACTGTTAATTTGGAAATCATACAATGCGACTTTCACTGCCAAGCTAGTAAATCAATTTCAAATATTGTGGAGACAATATATTTAACCATAGTAAGGATAAACAGGTCATCTGTATTTATTATATTGTGTGTAAAGTTGAAAGTAGTAAAATTGATAATAATATAAAAAATATTATTATAAACATGTTGTATATACATGTTCATGCATGTTGTATATTAGACTAGTAAGGGAGGGTTACTTCGGCGGAGCATTTATCAATAATATCTAATTGAAGGACGCTATTTAGCTTATAACAACAATATGGCAGCGTAATCAGTTTACTAAAGCCAAGAGTATGGGCCTGGACTCAATCGCCGTACATGCTGGACCTCTAATAGCGCGTGTAGCTTGGCGGTATTGTTTCCGTCTTTAGTCCAGAATGTAGGGCGATCGAGTCCAGGCCCGTACTCTTGGCATTAGTAAACTGATTGCGCTGCCATATTCAGTATATCATATTGTTAGTTATAAGCTAAATAGCGTCCTTCAATTATGATATAATCGATAAATACTCAGCCCAAGTCTTCCACAGTAAATGTATCAATATTCCAAAGTAAATGTATAAATGCTCCAAAGTAAATATATCAATATGTATGTATTGTATTTTATATGTCAATATTATAATTGCATCACCCGGTTGTCTTAAATTAATTATTATAAGTACACTAATGTATTGTGAAAAAATATATGGTCAATGCAGATCTACAAACAGAAAGCTCGCTATGTAATCACTACAGGCATGAGAGCGATCGACAAAAAAGACAGGAAATAAAAAAATTGCTAATACAAAAAACATAGTCAACAAACAATATTACTTAATACACTAGACTGCATAATTAGTTATACTTCAATATTGTTAGACCAGAACATAATGATAATATCATTTGGGTCCCTATAACAGCTCCCCCATTTATTTTATCATATCTAGCCGATTTAGAAAATTTTCCAATGACAGTCAAAGAAATATCAGAAAAAACAAAAAAACTACAAAAAGAGGGAGAGAGAGAAAAACAGAGAGCAAGAGGGCTGACCTAGCGGGTAAATATCGACCTCGAAGGGGAGCATGATCCGCTTGGACATGAAGCCGGGCGTGCGTGTATCTCGGGTGAGCAGGGGCAGCCAGACTCGCATGCCCTGTGCACCACAGTTGAGCCACAGAGAGTCGGTGAGGTACTTCTTGTCCGGGGGGTCGCGCCACGTCGTCCACACAATCTCAACACTCGAGGCCACCACGAAGGGTGCTGTGAAGGACAGCTGAGGGGAGCGTAGTGTTGTTATCATTTAAGCGAGACAGCCCAATGTATTGTCAACTATAATTCCACTGCACTATTTAGTTTTGGTACGTTGTAGTGTCTGCATGACTTAATACTAAGTTATAAATGAATTTTTAAAAAGTAATATTATATTCATACTAATATTTCTATAATATAAAGAACAGTTCAAATTATTAATAATATAAAGGGAGAAATAAAATAGATTTAACAGTTATTAAAAAACCATACAAAATAAGATTTCTGATTTTGAAGAAAACCAAAAACCATTAAATTAGCATTAGTGGATATAAAACACACTATGTTAGATTATGAGAATAAATCAATAAAACCAACTTAAACATGTGATAAAATTCTCTTAATGTCATCATTATATTTTCAGTTAAAATTTTTATTGAAAGGAGTATAACAATTTACTAATAACCTTCTCTTACTAAGTCAAATCTCCTCTCTATGTTTAAGGTTTTCTTTTTTAACCAGTGCATATTTTATAGTTATGGCTCCATAGACTGGTGTTGACGTATTATAATGGAAATAGGATAACATGCGGAATACTTTGGCCTGTTCAACTTCAATCATTTTCATGAAAACATATTTGCATGTTAGGTAAAGTGAATTAATTGTCAATTAACTGTAAACAACTGCATCGATTTTAACCTCTAAATGGTGAAGCAATAAAGGTATAAGAAGTTGACTACCGAAGCGTAAATAAGTTGTTTAAAATTTATTTATTGTATAGTATATTTAATGTTTTTTTTTACTATTCTTTAAAATGATTAATTAAATATTTATAATTTCAAAAAATCAGTTGAAACATCAAAGAGAACACGTACACGATTCACAATAATTTAACATAACTCATGAAATAATTATTTTTTAAATGTTTTTAATAAAATTTAAAAAATAGGTACTGACATCACAATACGATATATTTTTTACATAATGATGTCACTTTACCTATAAACATATATTATGTAGACTTTAAGGTACACAACAAACTATACATTAATTACTATTAATAAACTACATCTAAACTGCACCAACTAGATAGTTTACATATTAAAAAGGTTATTAATTGTTAAAATTCTAAATCTCAGAGTCGTCACAATCAAAACTACATTAAGACATGAGTCAGTGAAGTAGTACCGGCTTGGTCTTAACAGGATGATCAGCAACAGGGAGATGATCCGTCAATCTTTCGGAGGTTTCAGCGTTCCTGAAACCAGCAGCAGACTGCTCCTTCCTCTGGTGGTGGTTGTTGTGGTAGAGACTGGATTGGTCGGAAAAGGACGACTGCAGTGAAGATAGATCCCGCTGGAACATCATCAGACGACCGGCGTAGTTGACCAACAGACTGTCCGCTTCGATGCACTGGTGCACTGGCCGGGCGATGCCTAGCAACAGTTTGGAGATTCTATTTACGGAAATGCTTTATATATAAACCTTAATAAATAATGTATTTATCGTTCATGCAGAATATTCTAATATATCGATTAGATAAAATAAACATCAAATGTCTCAATAACACAACTCGAATTGTAAAGATATTATATCCATATTTGACCATTATAGAATCAACAATGAAAATATTACAATCATGAAATTAAGTCATATTATATAAAATTACTCAAAAATGGTTGGGGGAGGGGGAATTAAAAATATTTCCGAACTTATGATGGTTCCACAAAATAAGTAATACCAATGTTTATTGATTATAAATTATATATCAAATTAAATACAAAATAATATGACAATAAATATCAATAGAAACTATTTTCATCATAAATTTTCTGACTCGCAAATAGCTCATACTTATGGAAAGTAGTTTCCTCAGTCCACTAAAAAAGTTTCCATAGAGTACTGAATGACATGAGGGTATAAGTTTTCTCTGATGTAACGAAATTAAATTAAAAACATAAAAATTACACAAAACTATTGTAACATAAAAATTGATTTTTCAATTATATATAAACTTAGAATATAAATAATAATAACAACAAATAATTCAAAATATATTTTATATTAGAGATAAGTAAGTTGTTCAAATTTGTTTTCTTCTAATTAGACGACATCAATATAAACGTAACTTACTGATTTCGGACCGTAGAGAGGTAAGAGTGAGCGCTACTACACAGTGAGGAAAGGGGATGAACGATGAGATGTCCACTTCTTGCAGCTTGGTCAGAGTAACAAGGGGAGCTGAAATTATCAAATAAAAGGAGAGAAACTGTATTCTGACAATTTATTATTAGTTAGTGTGGATTCAGTACATATATTTAATATTAATTAAATTAACTCTTTTCATTTCAATATTTCCTTAAAAACAATAATTACTTTAGCAGGGATAAAGCTTTATTTTTTTTGACATTATTATTTTCTTGTCTAAACCGACTAATGACCAAATAGTTTTGAACAAATTTTATAAATATCTAACTAATAATCAATATGTTTAACAATAATATACAAATGTCATTTCTTATATTTTTATGAGAAAGAATGCTTCAGAGGTAAAGTACATAAAATAATAATTAATTTTAACTATGTATATAAAATGATTTTTTAATCAACCATTAATTTCTTATGTCAAAAATAAAATGTTGGAAATATGTTTTGTCAATAAACATTACGTGTAGTGCTGTGTTTTCACAAACTATATATAAATTATCTAATCATTTTAGAGTTACGAATTCCCTAATCAAATTATTTACTCATTACCTGAAGTAGTGTAAGCGCTGCAATATATATTCCTCAATTATAGAATTAAAATAATAATTAGATAAGATAATAAACCTTTGCCTCCTCCTACGAGTAGAAAACTGAATACTATTGACAATGTTTAATTAAAATTAAAAAAATTGAATTAGATAAAGCCATATTCGAAATCGTGTTTTATATGTCACCACTTAATATAATTTTCAAATTACAAAATGAAATTGCAAAACAAAATTAGAGAAATTATTCTCTTAATAATAATTGATCAATCATAAATAAAACCCATATTGTAGACCCATTTTATTATTAAATCAATTAAATGTCTCTCTGTGGATATTTGTACAAGATATTCGATAGGATTGATAAATGACATGATAGTAAGAACCATGTTAATATGACACCAATCTAGATAAATGTATTACTCTTGAGATACATACCATGTCAACGTATGCAATAAAACATTAGACATGTTTTATAAATTATTATTCTTTTGCTGTAACACCAATTCAGAATGAATAACTAATGTTAGGAATCACAATGGTTATGCAATCAAAGCTTAATTTAAAATCATCAAACAGCCTGATCTCAATATATTATAAATCGAGCTAAATATTGTAATAGTACACCTCTTGATTTAAAACATTTATATAATAAAATTCTCAATAACTTACATAATTGTAATATTAAATTATCTAAAAAACAAGAAATAAATGCTAGTCCTTTAAAAAACTAACCATTTCTAGTAAAATGAAATATATACAAATAATCAATACAATATATCACTTAATTCGACAGATATTAAATATTAATTTAAACCACTACAAACCACTAGTAGACAAAACATTAAGAAATTTGGCTTTATCTTAAAACCATGTTATAATAATATTTTTAAAAAAGACTTTCTATAATATATTATGTACTGTATAATATTTCGCAGACGCTTTAATAATTTCAGTTTCTTTCTCATTTATAATATTGATTTGTTTGGCGAAGCTGAAATTACAACATAACCATTACTCGAAAGAGAAGGGACCATATATGTATAATATCAAAAATCAAACGAGATGTGATCAAATACTTTATAAACAAATCGTAACTCACATAACAACTATAAAAATACTAAAAATCCCTGAAAACACATAAGATAACGGACGGTATACTTACTTTTAGCAGACTGGGTCTGCAGACGATAAAAGTTGACATGACCATCACCGCAGAGCACAATCAAGGTATTCCTGAAGGTGTTGATCATAAGCACCTGAGAGGGCAGCTTAATGGTGTGGCTGAAGTTGTTGTCTAACTTACTTGCACTTGTATACAAGCGGACCTGGAAAAATACAAGCTCGACGTTATATAATGTGAATTAATGTAATATAAATACAAATAATGATGATAATTATTCTAAACAAAAATTTTTAAAAAAATGATACTATAAAAAATGAAGAAAATACTTTATCATTGATTCGGGTAGCTTTATTGATCAAATTTATTCATGAAATTGGTTACAATTAAATCAATTTATTTTTCATTTTTATACATTACACAACTAGTATATTATATAATATGAAGATCTAACTATAGCAAATAAATAATTTATATCAATTTATATTAATTAAAATTTTTTAAAAATAGTGCATCGCAAAAAGGAAAGCTTAAAGGAGCTGCCTATTAACAAGTTCAAAAAACAAAAATTATTTTTGTTTAAATAATATTATTACATAATAATGTAAAATAATATTTCTATATATGACATTTATCTAAAATTAAATAACAGAAGAAACCTTTAATATAAGTATATAACCGATTTTTTAAATTAATAATTTAAAATTATTTTTTAAAGTTTTTAAGGCAAAGTTAGTTATGGTCTACTATATAAAAGTAACATTAAAATCGCAACACTCGCGCTAAATTAAATCAGCATTAAAAATAGTCAATTTTGAAGGTAATAATAGATTGTGCTCAAAATGTAAATATTAACAATACAAGTTCGCAGTTAATCATTATTAATATATACAATAAATGTAACCTACAAATCTAAATAAAACTGACTTTATTAGACTGTCTCTTAAATCTACAGGTTTGCCTATTTATATCGTCAACTATTACAGTAGACATGTTTTATATAGCATAAACTATGTTTGAATTATAAAAAATAATTACTAAAATTTTGATGATAACACATTATTTTAGTTAGAATTTTCAAAATTACAGTCATAACCGGTGCTTCTTGGTAGTATTATATATAGCATAGATTATTGTGTAGTCGTGTTGTCAATTTCCTGCAGTTCATTATATTTAAAATTGGTTTCTGTGGCAGTATATAAGTGGCATAGAAAGCTGCACAAGTTATTTTTAATATAAAATACTCGAAATTCTTTGACTTAATGTCAACATTATAAAGTGTATTTAAATAATATAAAGAAAACTATTTAAACAATTTTATAATTGTAGTTCTAGGAACATATTATATATTGATATTGTTTAATATATAGTTATAACAATACAAAATGATTACCCCAGTAATCGATAGTATAGTAGCCATTACCTCATCTCTGCTATCCAATAGGTTAATGCAACCCAAACAGATAGTTCCTTGCCACCAAGTAAGGCCGCCAACAACATGCATTCCACGTTCCTAAATATGAAACAGGTAGTTGAGGTATATATTGCGTTTAGATAAAAGTAATAATTAATAATATTATGTATTGTAATCACAAAATCGATCATTTACTATGAGAATGGAAAGACCTAAATGGATAATAAAATAAATATTGCAATAAGTAAGCGTAAAACTTATTTAATATTGTAAAATAGATTTTATATATTATAACCAGCAAAGTAACTTATAAACATATTATTAGAAAATACAGTCAATATTTAACCTAGAGAACATGCACAGAAGAGTGCAAACCAAGTGAGATAAAAATTTATTAATCAATAGGTACAATGTCAATAGAATAAGCTTATTTATTGTCTGTCGGAATTCAGCATTCATAAGTTAAAAACAAACAAGAAATTAATTAGGCAAACACAAAAAAATATACGAAAACAGTCAGGTTCAACGTGTTGAAACAGATCGCCAAAATGTTAACCTTTCAATAAAACCGTTAATAACAACATTCACATTAATTCCATTATAATTGACAATTGATTCAACAATTAACCAACATAATGAAGTGTATGGCCTCAGTGACCGACTGACCTGAGTTTCATTTCCGAAGACCTTCCATCGCCGAGTGCCAAGTGAGTAATGCGCGATGCCACACTTGCCCGCTATCACAACATTCTTGCCAGCACCATCTAGAGCTACGTACTGAAAAGAATGAGATAGTACAAGAGCACGCATTCACATAAGAAATGAACAGAAATACAATTCCTAACTCGACAACAATAAGCTAAACTACCACAACTGAGTTTTATTACATGTTCAGCAAAGCAGGTTGGACTACTTTTCTATGTTAATTAATTAATTTAAATATATATTAATGTATCACATACATATATTAACACAATCTTTAAATGTAATAAAATGCAGTCAAGATTGTTTGATATCTTAACGTAATAAGAAATGGTCGTATTCCAGTGATATATATATATTTAAATGTAAAGTATATCATGAATTGAGTTTTCAATTGAATAATCTTACTAATAAGAATTTCTATCAACTGATTCACCTCGACAATTAAAAACAGTATATTCTAGATAACTACAATTTAAAACTTACAATTGAAAAAACAATTACAAATACAATATAGATAAAAAAAGGTCACAAATAAATGTTTTTAAATATTAAACTGTAAACATTTATCGAAGCAGATAGACATAATGTTCTTTCCTATTCAACATTCCTTGCCATAATTATCAAACAATTTAAATTACTCACAGAACATCATTTATAACACATTTACTAGATAGAAGTAAACTTTTCTCATCAACTATGCAAAAGCTTAAACCTTTAAAATTATGCGTTTAAAATATACTTAACAACTGATTATCTAAAGAGGCATGACAAGTCACGTTGTGATATTTAATTTGTGCTCCAACTAAATGATATAATAAAATAAAGTACAATTCTATCTTAGATTTTTAAGCCTATATATGAAATATCTTATAAGATACAGAAAACACAGGGTTCTAAAGAGCTCACTCTGATTGGCCAATTTGAATTGAGATAAATACTCGGCATAGAGGCGACATGCCATTGACGTCCATTAGCCATTTCTTCACGTTCACTGATGTAAAGATTGGTACTTGACTGAAGCAATAGATGTTCATGATTATGCTGAAATACAGACATAACGAGTCCCCTTTTAAATCACTTTTAATATTATAATGTTTAACATTATAATAACTTATTTGTATAAACGTATCTTTTTGTTTACTGAAAATATTCTACTCTATTATTTATTTCATTTTTTAGTTTAATAAAATATATATATACAATATATTGTGACTTCTTTTAAAAATTGCCGAATGTGGAACACCATGATGATAAACAGAATATCAATTGTGGACTACATCTCAACAACAAAAAATAATTAAGAGACCAGAGTCTCTGCTCTCGCAGGAGAGTGATCCACTTGTCAGGAGTATTGTAATATAATGATTTAAAATAGGTCAAATTAAAGATAGTTTAAAACAATTCAGATAAAAGAAAATGTACAATACGTACTTTTAACATTTCATTTTAAAACAAGTGTCTAAGTGAATAAAACAAATATGATTCAGTTAATAAATTAAATGTCAACAGTTTTGTAAAATGTTTCATGTTTGAGAACATGAAAACTTACATGAAAACATACTGTAAACGTACATGAAAAAACATGCCACAAAAAATTATAAATAATTGAAGCGGTAGTTTCAAATGAGAATAATCACTTAGTTTAATTAATAGAATTTGTTCGAGTTGTGTAAGAAATGACAACTTTCTATAAAAAATTTGATAAAATTAAATTAACTTATTATTTTTTAATTACATAATATATATAGGGAAAATTCAATGTAAACAAAAATATATTGAAGTGAAAATATAGCATACAATTTAAATATCTTGTTACATTTTACAGGGCGATTATAAAGTAACGCAAATAAAGTAGCAAGTAAAGAAGAACATTTCAATATTTATACTTTTTATTCATTATATTTGAAGCTGCATAATAATACTCTGCATAATTAACCGCGCTTGTGTTACTTAATACACATAATAATATAGTATACAATACCATGCTGGGATTTGTGGTCAGAGCACTTTTAGCCATGTTGAAGACGACCAATTGAGACCGATGAGGGTCCTGATCGTGTTTGTTGTGTACCAAAGACCAGAGACTGTAGCCCTCTGGACCCCAGGCCTACAACAAAGGTAATAATCAGGTTGACTATATTATGAGCAATTAAGACATGTTATTTTTAACATGTACTAAAGAATTAAAGATTGGTTAGTTTGACGGTACATTATGAATATCAATATAAATAATATGTAATTTAAAATAGCATAATACGCACATTATATATTTGCATACAACGCAACACACAAGATTTTAGCACTAAAATACATTTAAATTTGGTAGATTATTAAATATTACAATATGAAAAAATTAACACACTTACAATACTCAATGGTAAAAAAAGAAAAAATTTCAGCCAGAAATATTGAGACCAACATTCAATGAATTTGTTTAATCAATTTATATATTAAATTTGTTTGGTAATAATCCATATTACATAATAGCAATTTGAATTATTGTTACTAGACAATTACATAGAAAATAAAGCTTAAAAGGATTCAATAACAAAACGTCTTAAATTATAAATGTTGCACAAAAACAACTATTAATACTGGTCAGTCAATCGGTTTTATAATCTGTACACAGTACTGGCTAAATTCGAATTGAGAATGTAGAACTAAAGATCAACATAACGCCGAAGACACAAAACAGTTCTAGTTTCGGTTACAATAAGAATATTTAGAATAGCTTCTAGTCATGTGCTATGCATTAACTACACATTTTGTTGATATATGTATCAATTTTATGTCCAACTAACAGTTGTTTACGATTGTTATGTACCTCCTACGCATAAATATTATAATTTTAATGCTTAAAATAGAAAAATTACATTTATTTTCATCTTTATATATATTTTTATTTTATAATGATTGTGTACAATTAATTAGAAAGAGTTTAATCATCAGTTTGAATTTTTATAAATTTTAATTATTATAGAGACCTAGTTAAAAAATGTACGGACATAAATAAGCTCTGACAAAAATATCAAAAAAAATATTATCGCTACGCATATAATATGCAATTATAGTTTTTACTTTTATACATTATTAAAAATATATAACATTTACAGACAAGACTAGTTATTGTCAATATTTTAGTCAGTGAAGTCTAGCTACATCGATTTCACTGAAGGCTGTTGCTAACTTATTAAACCTATTGGGGCATATTGAAGCATAATTAATTACAATAAGTAATATTTATTACGGTATAGGAGAGGAAAGGAATAGTAAATTTAAATTAACCAGTCCAAGGAGAAGTATTTAATGAGGGTGGTGAGAGAGAAAATGGAAGTATTGTCAACACGACACGCCCGCATAATCGATTGTGATAATAGAATAGGCCTACCCGAGTGAATGTAGTAAATAAATACGTCAGAAATGTTTTACGTCGCGTTTTTTCCCCCAGTCATTTGGTCGAGTATGGTAACTTTCAAACAAATGGTGCTATTTTAATGTAACAGTAGCATATTCAAAATCTAGTAATTTAGAAGTTAATTTTTTAATCATTTATAAATAATATTATAAAGCCTCACATAAAAATGTTGTATGATTTTATTAATATTGACATTTATATATTAATTCGGTGACATAAGCATATTAATATCATATTGAGATATTAAAATCAAATAACAAGACGTGTTGTAGATAGGTACAAACAGATATTTTACACATCTCTAAATATTCTCATACCCGAGGAGGTCGACATTACTTACTGTATAAGAGAGCATAATTTTTGGTCCCAGTCCAACTTTCTCGCCAAGTGTACTGAAGAGCAGACTACCGTAAACGGACCAGAGAGAGAAGCCAGCCTTCTCCCAAACCATGGCAAGAACGGAGAAGTCGGGCGACCAACGAAGCTGTATCACCGATCCGACCACATTGGCGGCGTCTATTTGGAGGAGAATTGGATGCAAAAGAAAGTGGAAATACTCTTGCAAAATTGTGTAACATTTGTTACTAAACTTACCAATGGTATGCATTTATTGTAAGTTATAATACAATGACATCTCAAGTATAATTCATTTTACTACTTGGAAAATGAAGTTTAACGTGTCGGATGACTAAACATAACCTTGGAATAAAAATTTCACATTTGCTTATAGTTCGGAAATAGTAGACACTTTTTTTTCAGAGAAACTGAAAGAAAAAGTATCGACAACTTTTATTTCAAACATCAATAAATAGTTAATTAGTAATTAATAGTTGATATATTGTTTTGCTCCTAATATACAGCATCAGAGGTTCGAAAATTGTGAAATTATACTTATAACCTACAGCAAGTGCTCTTCTTATTTTCTTTTAATTCATAGTTATTATAAAATGCTTACTGTCATTACGAAATTCATATAAATAACTGCATCGTACTTTACAGTGAATAAATTGTCTTGAATCAGATATCAGCAATCAAATAGAGACCAAATTTTATATTCATATCAGTTGTTTGTAAAAAAATTTATACCAGAGATAAGATCAAGTATTTTGCATATAAATAACCAAATTTATCAATAGTGAAAACAGATACTATAATAGAGTCTATATCCAAAGGAAACTATATACACACATATTATACAAGTATACGCAACATACATTACACAACATTTGTACTTTAATTTATACTTCAGATCCGTTTCATTTTTTTATATCTCAGGAAGCGGTAGAAAAATAAGGATCTTAAGGAAATTGTAACGTATCTGCTCAACTATAATATTCTGTATAAGAACTGTCTAGACAAAATTTTAACTAATTAGTAATAGTGTATTATCGTCTGGCTTTTAGAAATATCATAAATATGATCATAATAATTTATAAGGCTACAGTATTTGCCAATTTTGCATCAGAAACTATAATTGGGAAAATGTTCAAGTAATAAATAATGTAAAAACGTTTGAGTTACAAGACTGAGACTGAACAAAACAGTATTATTTAATAATTTCTTTTATATACATCAATAGCCACTAAAAGTAAAAGCACACAAAAAGTATACCCAACATCTACTTTTACCTGGGTATTCTCGGCTGGATATTCTGAGTCTGTGTTGAATTTGAAGTGCTCCTGTAGCATCATCCACGGTATAGACAACACCTTCGCCACTAAAAGGAAGATTACGGCAAAAACGTTGGCTTAGACTACATTATGATATACAGTATAACAAATGTGCAGCTATAAAATTTAAGGAAGAAAGTAATTGAACTACACTTACCCTTTCCCACCAAATGCAACTGATCTGAAGCGAACATTAGCTGACATACACGTCCCGTGCTTAAGGTGTTCTGCCCAAACACCTTCAACTTGCTGTTGGCATGAAGCAGGGAGAGGGAGAGAAAGTATGAATCCGATAATGAAATATTATATAGTTTACGAAAAATCGATCGTCTAGTATTATACAATGTTCTGCTAAAACAGACACTCATTTATATTAAGTAAATGGATCACGATGATCATTTTAACCAACTGAACACCGAAATGTGACCCATTAAAACAGAATAAAATAATGGCAAAATAAATTAATCAGTAATAATCACAACCAATAACTCCACTCCCCCTTACAACTGTTAGCAGCCGCGACATTTTTATAATTTTGATTGATTCGTATTGTAATTTTATTAAGTAAAGATGATAAATAGATAGATACAAATTACATAACATAGCATCATACATAATATTTTCCATCAAAATTTTATTCAGTATGAATATAAATGTGGATATTTATAATAGATTAAATATAATGTTATTCGAAAAAGTATTAGATACAAAAATATGTTATATAAAATATTATTTACGAAAAGCCTTATTGTAACATCAACTAAATTTAACAAAACAAATTTTGAAAATCAACAATGACTTAATCATCGCCACCGAATTCACCTTATATTGTTACTGCACGTAAATTTTTTTTTAATTTCGTGTCTTTCGTTATTAATTTTAAAATATTCATATGCACCGCTAATCAAAGTATGATTATGTTTAAATGATTGAGAAGTGAAAAGTAATGGGATAGATAAAACAAAACGAAAAATGTCAATACAAATAATTTCATAAAGCTGAACCGATCAATTAATTCGTGACTTGAAAACTAATTGTATCCAAAAGCAATTCTTTCTGTTTTATATATACATGAAATTTAAATTATTGAATAATTACTGACCGAAAACATTCAATAGTAAATATAAGTATTTAAACAAATATCCTACAAGTGAAATATTATTATTTATAAAAAATGTAATCGCTATGTTTCTACTTCACAAAAATTTAACGATGTAAATTTATATATAACTATGTAAAGTTAGCCACTTTCAATCATATTTATTCAGTTAAAACATCAGCGTCACATCTGGCCCTTTAGAGTAAGGATAACAGTTGCATTGAGACTTACACTAACGTCAAGTTTAGAGGATGGTATATTGAGAAGAGCTGCTCGACCATTGGAGAGCAGAACTAGCAGGCCCCCTAGACTTGGACACCACTCGATAGCACGACAGTGGACCCCAACTTCCCCGATACGACTGGCTGTAGGGACCGAGTAGTGAAAGAGAAGGTTAACAATCAGAATCACGTAGTACCTCGAGTAATATATCCGTTTGATTTAGACATTTATTGCGTTATTAAAATAGTATTGATTAAGGCATATTATGTTCTTTAAATGCAATAAAATAAATGAACAAATAAATTAGCATGTCTAAGGCAAATTAACGATTTAAAAATATATAATTATTAATACGGTGTGAAATTCATTATTTTTCGGTTGACAAACAAATATAATTTTAAGATAAAAGTTAAACTGAAAATAATTCATTATCATTGTATCAATTAAATCAGTCAGAATGATATTCAGAATATTATGTTAACGTTATGCCAAGACTTTGAAACTATTTGCTAACTCGAACATTTTTTTAAAGTTTCAATTTTTTATATTGAAATAATATATATTATTATTATTTCACATTAATTTAAATAAGTTTTAGCTTAAGAAACAACTTTCATTAAATATTACGTATATTTTTTATTTTTTACACAAATACAAACATTACATATATTTATTTTAGAAATAATATGTATTTTGTGCATTTCATAACCGTGATAGAATTAACTTCAACATCAATGTATTTAATTGATGTAAAGTAATTAAATATATTAACAAAAATAAAATGTAATTATATAATTATACAATATATTTTTTAATACTTTATAGTTGCAATAAATCAATTTATATCTAGAAGAAACAACTATTCCCATTACAAAAATGGAATACGTGGGGACAATAAATATAACAATACTCGTACAATGAATAATATTACCTCTTGAATGTTCCAAGTCATAGTAGAATGGGATCTCACGGAGGTTAAGATTTTGATTGTAGATAATTCCTCCATTCCATTTCACACGTTGTATATTACCATCTTTAGTGGCGACCAGAATATCGTCTCGAAACGAACGGACACTGAAAAAAATTCAATAAAATAGTTTAATAAAATTTTAATTGACAGAAAATGCAAACAACACTCAACTGTTAGTGTACTTTTATTTTAGCAATATCAGGTGAAAGTAAAAAAACACATAGAACATAACAAAAATGGTACAAAATAAACAATTCAAACGTAGTGCAAAATAATTTAATCACAGAGAAGTCATTTGACTTACCATGTGACTGGATGTTCAAAATCTATTACATCAATAAGTTGGCCGGTTAATGCAGGAATTTCTTGCTTTCCATTCCACATTGTTGAAAATGGAACTCTGAAAACAAAATCAAGTGATAAAGTTTTTAATAAATAAAATAAACATTAATTATATATTCATTTGTTGTATTTCTATTTACCCATTCTCTCTTCTACTAAGAACAGTAGTTTGTGTGCTAGAACTGGAATCTGGCTGTAAACTGATTACCAAAAGAAAACCACCAGCAGTCTAAAACATAAAAAATCGAAATATAAAACATTACACACAGACAAAAAATTAAAATAAATTCAGAATAATAATTTAGATCAAATTTAATTGAACAAAACATACCCCAATAGCAATAGTTGTATTATCCGATTTCCAAAGCACAGCAACACTCTCTCCATAGTACTTTAAGGATTCTTGAGATCGAGAATAGTGAAGAATTTTTACAAAAGTCTGAAACAAAAATTATATTTATAAGCCTATTATTTAAAAAATAAAAAACATTTAAATAATCCTTTATTAGTAACTGAAAAGATATTCATTCTTTTAGAGCAATTTATTATAACAAACAGAAATGTTAACAACTTTACATTGAGCAGAAGAATTAAATTATGACAATTCTTGATTATACACAAGATAATATCTAATCCTACGACAGTGGGATTGTTAGCTCAATGTTCTAAAAATAGAACACAGCGTCAACCTACAGCAGGTAGGTATTATAGGACTTCA
>JAUZND010052886.1:0-41914 GCA_034780555.1 Coelogynopora nodosa | reverse complement strand
ATGCATGGAAAAGTAATACTTTTCCGTACTGTCCATGAATTGAAAAATGAACTTTTCCATACATGCATAGAGAAAAATATTAGGTTGTAGATTTTTGGCAGGCAATATATTATTATATGTTAAAAAATACTAATTTAACATAATATTATTATTAAAAAACTTAATTTTCAATAAACCGAAACTTACTCTATAAGCATAACTAACATAACAAGGCTCTACCTATAATAAATAAGATGCTTGTATGTTAGTGAACTAAAATTGCAGCAAATTAAAACTTATATAATATATATATATATGGCTGATAGAAACAGTGTTTAGTTTACTTAAAACTCTATACAATTTCACACCCTTTACGTAATATTGATGACCTAATCAGATTCAAATTGAATATTATTATTATTATTCCACTGGGAGTAAATAATCCATATGAAAAATAAAGTCACAATTCTAAACTATAGCAAATACATTAAAACATACTGTGACTAATTGTTTGAGTGTTTGCCATTAATATTACTCATAATTTTGAATTATTAAACCAAAAACATGATAAATATTGTAGTATAAATCGATTAATTTTATCTTTGTCAAATGTCAATGTAGTGGCAGCTGTTAATATAAGTTATCTGTTTTATATGTGAGCATCTCACGATTTTCAGTGGTGGTGCCCAAGATGTTGAGATTTCCAGCCGAACAGCTGGAGAAGTAGGTTTGGATTTCCACCGAGATATAGTAACCCAACGGAGCTATAATATCCCATGTACAGTTAGAGCCAGCGAGATCTCTGGCGTTCCGTGGACTGCTGAAGGAGCCGGAACTGCCTCGGAAGAGGCCACCGCAAACAGCTGCAAGTAAATATTGAGGTTGGCATTACTGAGAGATATCATTAACTACACTCGGTATCGGGAAGTATGAAGTGCGTATGATCCAATGGCGTGTATTAAAATATCTAAATTTACTATCTTTTGTCAAAGTAATAAAATAAATTGATAAATGTTTTATCCATATGTGGACACCATTTTTAAGTGTAAATGTTTTTATGCTACTACGTTTTTGATAAAATATTTGTTATATATGAATATAATATCACAATAAGATATAATATGATGTCAAAAAATGTAACAACGTAAACAATTTTTCACTCAAAAAGGGATATCGTCATGTGAGGACAGGCGGCGTTAATGAGCAAATGGAACGTAAACTGCCAGTAGGACAATTATATGCTTTTTCACTTAATCGCACAACCAAAATTATAGTTTATAATTAAAAAATATTACTTATTGTAAAATAATGTAAAATATGTAAAAAAAATAGATGGTATATAAAATATGTGCATATTTTCGCTTTTCATTTGATCTTCTCGTTCGAAATGATTAAAGTGTTGACAATAATTTAAAGAAACGGTAGGTTATAGATAACATTCCCTTACCGATTGACACAGTGGCCTGAAAGCCTCCAATAGTGTAGCTCGAGTCTGTAACGAATCGCACCATCATGGCGTTGTTAATGGATCGTAAGGTGCTGGGAGGTTTGGAGTTACAAAATTTTCCAATAACCGGAGACAACTGAGTGCTGCCATCGTAGACCTCGATGTAGTCAAAGGAACAACTGAAAGTGTTTGGCAATTATATATTTAATAACAAAAACTAAAGGGTCTCTGGGGAGTCCGGAGAGGAGGTCCCTACTATTTTGATTGTGCTTGAATCCTGTTTCGATTTATAGACCATACTGCATAATATAAACTGTTTGAAAAACATGCTTGCCTTTTTATAATAAATAACTCAATATTATCATCATTATTATATATAATTATCATCAATAAATATTCTTTTTATGTGTACAAATATAACTGTGTCAATTGCAATAAGATGCTCTAAATATCAATAATCAAATAATATAAATAATCAACAATATGCCACATTATTTAATATAATAATAAAAATGATTTATTACAGAATAAAAACCTAAAAATGCAATTAATAAGGTAGATTATCAACTAAATGTGGTATAACACAATTAACACAATAATTGACACACTCAAACTGGGATGAAATAACTGTAATTAATTATTATTGGACTACAATAACCAAAATTATACTGAAGTATTTGTAATGCTATATTTCAAAAACATTCCTACTACAAAATGGCTTATATGCCAAACGAATGGTGCAATGATACACAATAATTTGAAGTATATAATACTACAGATACAAAATTTTCAATTATGTTCACTTTACGAGAAATAATGTAAACAATTTATTAGACAAACTTGTTAAGTAAATGATTTTTAGAATTATTAATCTGTCACAAGTCTGGTCAGAATGATATTCACTCACTTTCTGTGCGCTTCGATGTGAAAACGTCCTGTAAAGGAAATTTGAACGGCCTCCCCTTGTGGCGCGATGATAATCCAGCTACAGTCCAGATTATTATGGTGATTATTTGGATAGCCTGGAGACTTGATCGTGTCAAATAAGACATCCCTCGAAAGACTAATGCGTCCACCACAGAGGATCGGTGTCATGCGGAACTCGATAGCAAAGCTCCCTCGGCCACCGTTGGCAATAAAGTCAACAGCAACATTACTTGTGCGAGTCTGGTTGTTTTCTCTGTTAAATGCGTTGATTTCATTTCCACAATATGTACCATTGGAGTTGCCACCAAGCGCTTCAGCACTTTGTCGATTCTAAAAAGATAAGTAATATTTTTATATTATGAATTAATCAAATATACATTTCATTAACATTAAATGATTGCAACCTACGAGGCGCATTTGACGCATGGGATGACGATACCTTCCCTGCAATTGCTGATTAATTGACAACGTCGACTGACAACTTCCATTAGGAAATTTAGGTAGGTCAATACTTTTCAAGGTGACATCAATAGTTCGACCGGTTGAGGTTAACACTAAATAATTGCAGCTGCTGTCCGGTAAATAGTTATTTGGAAACATGGGGCTGTGAAGTACTACGGTCGTTGGGTTTGAACGATATCCCAGGCGAATACTCCGGCTGCAATCTAGTGTGTTCATGAAATAAGAATATTGAACGATACCTGTACGTGAAGAATCTTTAATTTACTTAGACACGTTTACTAAATATATATTATTCAATCTTTTACTATGGAACTTAATCATGCTAATTTTAAATATGTATTTTTTTTTAATAAGGAAATGTAGATTAAACATTCTGAATGCATAATTAGTATAGTGATTATAAAAGTTTAAAACAAATATATATATATACATACTTCCTAGACTATTAGTTATCTAGTTATATGCAAAATATTTACCAAGATGATATTTTATCTTGAAACCAGCTCCTGTATGACTGTAATCCGATTTAAACTTGATTTGTATTGGAGGATAGAACATTTTAACAATGCTGGTGGAACTTATATTCTTTGCTTCACAGTATTTAGTTCCTAAAAAATGAAAAAATACACGCAGATTTAATAAGATATAAAAATTTGTTTTTAATTCTTAGAAAACATAGACTATTCTTACTAAACAAAACATACAGAATTAGAGTTACTGAAATATAGATACTACTTGATTAGTATGTAACGTATAGTAGTAGTTAAATTAATTAATTGGCGTGTACAGCCTCGTGGTATCCAATCTAACTTGGAAGATTCGATCACCACAAACAAATACTTATGGGCTCTTATTAAGTAATTTGTCACAGCTAACTGTCAGCAGAGGAAGGAGGAATTTTTCTCATTTCCGTGGAAGTATGATTGTAACTTGCCACCCACGTTACATCGGCGGTCTGCCATCTACCACCTGTACCGCCTCTACTTTTAAAATACAACTCCAGGAGTCGTACAGCTCAGTTACAAAAATGTATGATAGAAAGAATTACAAGTGTGTGATAAATATGAACGTTGAAAATCAAAGAAATATCAATGATTCCAAAAGTTTCATAATTCGTTCGCAGATTGTAACACTAGTAAGCACACTTATCTTAGTAAATAATTGAGGCAAAAGAACATTATGTATTTAATTTGACAATGATTCTTGGAGATGTACAATATGTAAGTTACATGTTCCTAAGTCAATGAGGTCAACTGCGGTCATACCATGAAAAGCAGTTTATTTGTATTTGGACAATGACTAAATATATGTAGAAGATTCTGAGAAGGATTCAAGGCAGACGAAAGACATTTCAGCAATGATTTCTTAAGGTATGTTGCACTACAATGGCCATGGAAAAAAAAGTGTAAGAAGTTTTGTTCGAAACAGTTACTTTGTGAATTCGTAAAGCAAATATGAACATCCGTTGGGTTTTCCACACCAGCTGTTGTTGTTTGATGGATCACAGAATTCTGCACAGAAAACGGATGTCTATATTTAATACACTCTCTAGTTGTGCAGGTACAGACATATTAAATGGGAAACTACATAATGAGCATCACTTGTCATCTAAACTGACATCTCAATCAATTTTACAATTAGGACACACACATACATGTCAGGAGATCATAATGTCCAGAGCAGTGTAATTATGAAAATAAATCCAAAAGCTACAGATATCATCACAAAAACAATTCAGGCTTCTGCACATTTTGAGAATGACACAAAACCCAGTTATTAACACCAAACCCCTCAATTGATACTATTAAGTCAGGATTTCAACCAGCCATGAATGATGAAGCAACTGTAAGCTTAAAGCGGGAATTGGAAGAATGTTAGAAGCTAAATGGTTAGCAGACATGCCATGTGCTTTGGCTTGATTATTACCTTATCTGACCAAACCTGAGCAGTGAAAAAGTATAAAAAAGTATAATAAAATGAATCATAAAATGAAAATTAAAAAAAGTATGATAAAATAAATATATTCAAAGATTGTATGATAAAATAAATATTTTTAAAAAAAATGTACGATTAAAGTATGAAAGTATGAGCCGTACGACCCTTGTACTATAACAACGGTAAACCGCTTCACATAAACTACTTCAAACAATTTATGATTAATTTAAAAAAGGATCTGAAGATATGGAGGTTTGTGAATACTGTGAATAAAGGTTATACTATCACAAGGTACAATGACACATGCGTCTAAGGGTTCAATTTGTTACAACACAACATTTAGAAATATAAAGAAATTTACATTAGTTTTAATTTTAATTTGCAAAATATTTACATATCGTACCTTGCACAGACAAATAGTCACAGGTACAGTCCGTACAGATCTCTATATCCAGTTCTGTTATTTCGACAATAACTTTGGTACCCTGGTTGGCTCTTTTGACGATTGTCCAAGTACACAGTATATTGTCGGGGTACTGGTTGGGATACTTAGGAGAGACGATGAGCTGCGGAGTGTCAGTTGCCACATGAGTTGTGTTGCAAACTGGAGACATTTTAGAAAACCGTTTTTAATAATGTATACATATATGTATGTATGTATGTATGTATGTATGTATGTATGTATGTATGTATGTATGTATGTATGTATGTATGTATATGTATACATATTATATGTACGCAATACATGTTTTTATGACCCATTGTTTTATCTATATTATTTATAAATACCATATTTTGCGATGGTAATAATTGTTACTGCACTTGTATTTAGAGTACTTAATAGTATGTATGCCATAATAGCAGCATAAAGTTAAATATCAGTACGAGTCTTTGATTATTATCATTAAATTTTATTTGTCATTGCTGGTCTTTTTGTTAAGGCAGACGGGAAAAACATATATGTACGTATTTATCAAATACTGTAACTAGTTAAAACTATTTGAGTTACAATGCAAGTCTAAAATAGTTATGTAAAAAATAAAATAATAAATACACATTTTTTATTTTCTTATAAATTAATTATGTGTATGCCGTTTTAAAATGAACAATATGAATAATTATATGTCAAATTCAAAATGCCATAATATTATATACGCTAATAGACAGATCCGACAGATCACTATAATATATTATCTAACCCAAACGGTAAAAATGATTGGTAAAGCAGGGTAGGATTATGAATATACTATGAAAGGTTGATCGATTCCTAATTAATACAAACTACCATGAGAGTAAAATATATGGGAGAAAGATAAATTAAAGATGAATTTGTTCGAAAAACATGTTCATTTTATCTGCTCTTCAATTCAAAAATAATATATAAAATATATCTGAATGAAGATAATGTGTAAAGTAAATACATAGTAGAATTTTTTTTTTCAATGCGTTAAAATAAATAAATGGAAAAATAATATGATTAGACCACGGTCACATAAAACTATTGCAAACTTTACATATTATATATGCTAAGCTTTAAAATGATTAATTAATTGTTAAAATGTTTGTTTGTAAAAACATCGCATCTTTTTACATTTTCGTCTCGATATATTACTGAAAAAATAGTAACTTTTTCCCCAAACATTCAAATAAAAAACCATTATATTTCAAATGTAACATATCAATCCCCATGTGGATCATAACTTAATTCAGTACAGCGGCCACCCCAATGGTGGTTACACGAGTAACGGAGTTGCAACTCACTCACCAAAGGTATCATTGCTCGGTGGTTTGATAAAAGACCAGTTAAGATCGAAACCCTTTCCAGGGTAGAACCCATCCGATTGGAACTGAACTGTCACCAAGTCACCACTAGATATGACAGGGTCTTCAGGTACCGAGTGTCTGCAGAATGGCTGCCCCAGGACTGGGTCATTTCCACCACCATCACGAATCTATCGTTACGGACATTGGGTAATTTTGTTAATGGATTAATTATTATAGCTATTCTGTTATTTTTCTTTTTATTCTTTACGTAATAACGTTTTTGTATACATTTATATATCTTCCATAAAGATAATCAACATTTAAAAATAGAACAACAGTATCAACTTCAATATATTTTGTTCAGATTGCTATTTAAAAAAATATATTAATGATTTGAAAGATCAGACAACTAATAAATACATAAATAATAACACGTGATATTTAAAGGCGAAACATGTTTTTAAAAGAGTTATACAATAAATCTAAACTTCCAATTGATAGCATAAAAATATATTTTAGCAGATTGCGCCGCCTATACAAAAATAACTTGCATTCATCTCAGTCATCTTACTTACCTTTACAAAATTTCTTCTGCAGTCAGTGTTAGGCAAATCTATACGAGTAATTTTCACTGAAATTACATTATTCTGCGGGGCTCTGATGGTCCAAGTTACGAACTTATTACGCAAATAAGCTTGACCATCAACCCCTGGAAACTTAATTACTCCTTGAGGAATACCCACGTAATTACCACCATGCTCTACAGTAAAGAAACGAAAGTAAGGGTAAGCATTTCATTATAGTCATTTAATAGAAATATTTATAAATTGATACGTTTAAAGTAAAAATATGTGTTTATTTTAGGTAAAATTAAAAATAAAATTTTAGTTTCATTTGCTTAAATATAACAAAATTCATGGTTAATAGTTATTAATGATAATTAATAAATACATACAATCGCATTATACATTATTATTAACAATAATCATTGTATTTTTCATGAACATATCTCTTGACTAAACATTACATAAATGTACTGATTAAACAATTTTACAGAAAAAATATACTAACTAAAAACTTTGTTATTACCTTTTATAAAACACAGTACATCTCATTATTATGACAATTAAGAAGATAGCTATAAAAAACGAAAAATAAATCACCCAAATTGGTAATTTTAAATATCAAAATTCGTCAAAATGTACATAACAAAACATATATACAAAACAGCTTTCCAAACGTCCAGGTTAAGTAAATATTTTTAAATATATAATTTTTTCTATAATATATAAATAAATTATTTCAAAACGTTCTGAAACAATACGAATTATTCAATGACGTGATGTTCTTTTAGAAATTGCTTAATAATCAAGTCGTAAGCTGATAAAATACTTGTAACATTAATAAACGACGCAAGCATAGTTATTTAAAACATATGCTAGATAATAATATTCAATTAAATAAAAAGTGAATTTTTCCATAATCTGTTTTGCAGTAAATTGGTTTTCTCAAAAATAATAAATAAATGACAAATAAAAACAAAATTATGAAATATTACAATGATTATTGATTAAATATTTAAAATATATATCACATTATTTATGGTTATAGTGCATTTAATTATATAAACGTTGGATTTGTTTTAATTTTTAAATTATTAATAAATTAGACAAATTCAATAAATTATTGATTATTATTTTATCTATTTAGGTTTCAATTACAAATTAATATTATGTAGTTACAATAAAAGATAAAAAAATATAGTAACTTAATATAACATTTTCAACGAAGCATCAATCGTACAACATTTTATATAAATCACTTCAATAATATCCGATTTTATAAAATTACATGTATTCCAAAACTGTTATATTTTAGTATTGTGATTTGAAGAGAATTTATTCATTTTAAGTATGGATTTTACAATTTTACTGCTATTTTCTCCTCAAAGACAAAAGTCATTTACAATATCTTAAAAGCTGAATTTCCTTTTAAGTTTAGCATGTTATGACCATATCACAATGAGTAAATATTTACTATTACAACTAATTAATTACATTAATTAGTTAATTAATTAATTACAACTAACTAGTTACAATATTGTAGGCCTAACTGTTTTATATTTAAGGAATTACGCGATATGCATATTTTTTAAGATAATAGGATGCGATGAATATACCGGCTCAGTATATTTACAATAATTAATTTAGTGTAAAGTCAATGAAGTGAAAGAAGTATTTTAACATCAATATGTAGATAATATTCAATTTTCAAACCTTTTTTATAGCTCATTCTAAACTTGTTATAGTGACCATTTGTCGAGTAGAACCGAATGAAAACGCTGTCCTCAATTTCGGTACTGTTGAGTATTGGCCGGGGGCCACAGAGTCGAGCTAATAACACCCCGCTGTGGTCGACACCTCGTCTAATTTCTATGTAGTCGAAAGTGCAGCCGGCGGTTGAATGGATTGCAAATTCACTTTTAAAAAATGAGAAAAACAATAAAGCAGCTTGTGTTTAAACGTACGACGCAGAAGGTATGACAATGAAAACAATGCAATTATATTTGCCGTTATATTTGGAATTTTTATCAATTTTGAATATTAATTATTACATCACATTTTTTTTGCTTTTACTATGATATTAATATACATGGAAGAGTCTAACTTAATGATATTTTGTATCGAAAACAGAGAATCAATTTAATGGATTACATGATTTCTCAAACTGATGCTATATATGACTTTTGGTTGTGATACCTTCACTTACGGGTGAACATAAAGTGTTTGAAAACCATGCTGTCGTCAAAGAATCAATACAAAATTTATTATTTTTGAAAATGTTTCGTTTAGAAGTGGCTAAAAGAGACTACATCCTTTTTGAGATCATCAAAGGTGGCTTTTATAAAATTCAGAAGTGAGATTCCTATCCTGATATTGAACGCTCGGTAACTTTTAATAATTCAAACTATTAAAACTATCTTACTACGCTTTAAATAATTACATTGTATAAATATACTTCGCGTATAATGAATATGCTCGTTCATAACATTTTATTATAAAGCAATAACAAATACTGTACTCATCGGTAATACTTTTAGTTCACTGTGTATAATATTATATGCAGTGTCTTAATACTTCATAATAAAATGTATAATTTTGGTGTAACTCTCTCTTTGCCTAAACAAATAGGAAACCATACATATCTCATTGTCCATCTCAATGCGCTGGATGTAATATATAGTACTAAATTTTTTCGAAAAAATCTCTGGATTTGAGATAATGAAGGGATCTATACCTTTAAATTACTGTGACGAAAAGTGATGTATAATATATTGTTATTTGTATATATATAATCAGTGTAATTCAGATATCTAAAATTTGATTCATAATAATCAATTAGGCGTCAGATTTAATTCTAAATCGAAATATAAAACTTACTCAAAAGTGATAAAAACTTTTGTTCCAGGAGAGTTCCTAATCAGATATGTACAATCATAGCGTCTCTCAGTAATGGAAGGATAGCCTGGATTAGTGAAAACGGCGGAATCACTGGAGAAGTCACCGCCACAAACTAAAAAGGGATTATTTTTTGTGAAATTATAAAAAAATGTCCAACTACAATAATATATGCTAAGTAGAGTATGATGGCCTATCACTATGGATTACAGAGTATGAATTGTGGTAACAATGTATCATCACATCACTTAAAACAAAATAGCACGTTGGCTATCGATTACAAATACAAACTGAGTGTGTTAGATAAATTAAAGATATAGTATGTAATTAAATTAAAATATACTTTCTGTTAAATCTACAACAAAAATATTCATTGCAATATGGAGGAATATAATATTTCAATCAAACAAAACGTGACACGTATACAATGTATACCGATATGTATACAATTAAAAAATAATAATATTACATAATGGTAATGATATAGTAAATAATAATTTTATATAAGTTTATTTACTAATCGATTTACATTATATTATCTTTATTGAATTATTATATACAATACCATACGATATAAAACAATGTAAGATTCACAAATGCGATGAAAAAGAATACACAATGTATATGAATATTTAAATATAGCATTTTAGAATAAATATAAACTAAATTATCATATAGTTATTACTTAAATAGTAAATAGATCATTACGTTAGCCATCGGGCCCAAGTAAATAGTATTAGCGCATGTAGGTTACATAATGCCAGTGAGTTGCATTTATGTACATTACATTAAAAGTATCGATACATATTACAGAATCGATACAATAAAAACATTACCCTACTTTAATTTTCTCCGTTAAAATATTGTTTGTTTAGTTTCAACTACTGCTAACAATAACAAATATTAACTATAATCTTAATTGACCACTATATTATTAGAGATGCATTCTTTCAATTCTCCTCACCTGTAGACGCTGCACCATATATAGCACGAAATCCCATGATTATGTTCCCAAAATTATGTCTTGCTCCCGAATTGTACTTTATAATCAATTGATTTGATCTTGAAGTTACTGGAGGAACCGACTGATTGCCACAAAGTGAGTCTCGGAGTTGAAAATTGTCGTCAAAACCATCGTGTATGACGAGATAATTGCTGTCATTGTTCACAGGGCAAATTCCGTTTGCACCAATTATATTTATGTTAGCAAAATGAATGATCACCTTTTCATCTGATATAAAAAAATTAAGAAATATATTACAATAATTGTTTAGTGAAATAATGATGACAACAAGATTATTGCACTGTTTTAGAAACAATATTAAGAAAATCATACAAAGTTTTATTTGAAATAATGTCGTAGCATTTTTATACTTTTTGCAAAACTAACCTGGATCAGCAATAATATTCCATGTACAAGCAGTGTTCCTCTTCGCTTTGTGCGGAAAGTTAGGAGAAGTGAAGAATTGTTTAACATTTTTAGCATGAAGAGTTCCTCCACATCCTGTTTTGTTTAAATGAACAAATAAAATGTGTTGGTTTGGCAGAAAATTTGATTGACATATTTCTAATATGAGTATATTACAAAAAAATTGAAAGAAATTGATAAAAACGGATAAACGTTGCCTTAATTATACTGTTAAATCATCCATCATACGAACATTGTAGCAAATGTATATATAAAGACAGTTACACAACTCTAAATTATGTAATATGTGTTACACATTGTGTAAGGATTGTTTACAAGTACATACGTAACGTTATTTTGAAATACATATTGAATTTTTTTTTTAGTAAACTTATATTCTAGAATAGGTCATATTTTATAAATTATGTAACACACAATGTTTAAATAAAATAATGTATAATATAATATAATAATACAAATATAACTTATACAATCTTATAAACTGATATTAGGGTAGATGCGGACATACAAATAAACGTTGTTTTTATATTAGTTAATAATAAATAAATGTATAGTTATCAAACATATTATACATAATATTCACCCGATGAAAATGTTATTCGGGTTTATTTGAATAACTATTTGACAAATTATAATTTTTGATATAAATAAAAAATTAAAAAATTTCTGACTTTGCATTGTATCTCCAATTATTTAGTATAGTGAAAAATACTACACTGCAAAGTTATTGTTATATTATGAGGTATTATAATACTTCAAAATTGAAATTTCAATATAACATGCAGTTCACAAATACCATTTGAAAGGTGGTTTCAAAATGGTTGATTAATGGTTAGAATCAACTGACCAATATAGGAATCTAAAAACATTTTGATAACTGTTATCACCGAAAATTACTAATTTATCTGTTCTGCGCACACAATCTTGTAGGCCGTACTATAGCCATAACAGAGGACATACGGTATAATCTACATCTATCATCATAGAAGTGATGATCATTGTGTTTTAATGACAAATTGACGAAATTTTCACTCAACTAGCACACAACAAGTTATGGTTAGTAAACAATAGTTAAATAAAAAATGTAATCGCTTTATGAATGTCATAATGTTATAACCAGTGAATTTAAACTATATAGTTCAATGGTTTTAACGTTTCCGGTTTCAGAAATAAGATGCGCTATCATTATAATTTAGTCACCTGGAATATAATTATAATCAAGTGAAACTTATAAGTTGCCAGAAAAGCTTCTTCTATTTATTATTAATGTGAAATTAAGTTTACTTATACGCTTTACTGATCATGAAGAAAATGCTCAAGTGCAATTTTTCATGGTCTTAAGTGCAATCTTGCTATGGTGACTAATTCAAATACTGAACTGTTCAAATTATAAAAATAACGGCTATCTCTATATATTAGCTGTATTATTATTTTATTTTAATGTTTTTTCTTTACAAATATTTTGCAATATGTATAATACAACTTAGTTTTGTTAATATAGTCTAAATTTATAGATATCATGCAATAATTTATCAAGCGCAAATCTTGCTAATATTTAAGTATTTAAATTATTCCCCATTTTTAATAAATTACAATAATTGTGCCTATAGAAATGAAATAATTAAAACAAAAACATAATTTTTAGGAAAAAAGTACTGATTATCCAACTAATTGAAGTCAATTTCCCATTCCTTATATGTGCCTTATAGTTTATCTATTCTATATTTAACACAATATACACATTTAAACTGTATACATTTTTTTATTAAACATTTAAAAAATGTCTAATTATCAAATAATCAACTTTTTAAATTAATTAATGTATATGTTATAGTAGTTGCATTCTATTCAGTTTTAAATCATTCATGTGTGTCATTTTTTTCGCTTAACATTAACAGATTTAATAGAAAAAGGCGATACTTCTGCATGAATCTATACAATATATGTATTAGTTTATAACATTGTATAAGTTTACTCTTCACATTAAATTTGAAATACAATGTATGAATTAGTTAAAATTAAAGTGAAACTTGTCTATTCCACATTTAATAAGTATTAAACTATATATTTTAACTATAGTATGTATTGGATTATTAATTATATTATATTAATAAATTCAATATGACTATTATACCTTCATAAAACTGTGCCGAAAACCCTTTGCGCTCCGTGTCACCATCGGATACAAACTGTAGCAACATTTTATTTTCCTTTTGAGTAAAAACATTGTCAGTAATGTTAGTTCCATGACAAATTTTTTGACTTGGTTGATTATCCATTTCGACCATCTGAAATCAGGAAAACATAAACATGTGATATATTTTGTTTTAATTAGTTTCATGAAACTCCCATGTTTAGTATACAATACTTAAAGGTAACATTGCTATAGGCCTATATTATTTTAGTTTACAGTACCCATATTTTAATAAAAAAAGTATTAATCAACCAACTTCATTATTTTTAATTATTGGTTTTATGTAATTAGTATATTTAATTTAATACATTATTTTATAACTCACCTCTCAAAAATTTATTTTATAAACGCTATGAAATAATCAAACGCATTATTAGCAAAATAATTGATTCATTTAGTCATAATTTTAAAATTGTCGATCTTACCTCAATATAATCATAACGGCAGCCACCTTCGAGTGAAAGGTTGGTAAAACGCAAATTAACATAGTTCCCATCTGTTACTTTAATGTTATAAAGGCACCGAGAATTTGAAGGATATTTGTTTGGAAAGTTCGGAGATTTTATGACGCCGTTCCTTACATTAATGGAGGTGTAATTGCAACCTGTAAAATAATAAAATATTTAGGGTTTAGAATGATATGGAAATAGGTAAGTCAAATCGTCATTATATCCACCGTTAATTTTATTCAAAATCAGTGTTCGAAGGCTCCTCAAAAACGCTGCCCTACACTTCTAAAAAATGATTAACAAAAAGCTATATTGACATCAGTATTCCAGTATGTAGCAGTTTAATAGGTCAATACTTGCCTATTGACCTTACTTACATGTTTATCAAATATTAAATATATAGGAATTTCAAATATGAACTCATATAATTAGCCATAGCCATAGACCGCTGCCAGCACAACAGCTCGAAAACTGCGACTGCAGCTCTACGGCCACGCAATGCGTCGCGGTGGCGTAGAGGTAACTTGCTTGCCTCTAGTACCGAAGCTCTCTGGTTCGAATCCCCACCATCGTCAACTTAACATGATTAAATTTAGCGGCTGCCCAGAGAGACTCATGGACAGTGTCCGTTGTGGTGCGTCTCAGCAATCCGTTAGGATGATTATCTGTCCGCGCATCGGCGTCTCTTGCTAAGGATGCTGGTGTCTACCTCTGCTTCTCGAGTAGTAAGTCAAGTTAATCACACAGGTCTGCTCTATAGAGAGCATTTCGGTAGGCATGGCGAGAGACTTGTATTCGTCACATTGTGAGAGGTGATGATGAGAATGCCGCCTTAAATTTTCTTTTAAAACCACCCTTGCATTTCTCATAAGGTACAAACCAAACTTTCCGACAAGGCGGCCATCTCTGACGGGCCTACTACACCCAACAATGAATGACCAAAGCAGCTGCCGCAGCCATGGACAGAGATGGATGGAAGGCAGTCTTGAGAGACTGAGACTGTTGATGAGCAATTATGTTCACTTCATATGTGTATTTAGTAATAACGTCAAATAATAATAATAGACAAGTTAGAGGTTTCAAAAAATAGATATGAAATTTCTTAAGCACAAGAGTAGGAAATAAATATTTAGAAAGTGAAAAATAATAAAAAGTAACATTAAAATCACAATAAAAGTTTTCTTTTAGTTCAATTTTTATTTGGTTGCTGTTAACTTGTTATACTCAGTAGTATGTTGAAAGACTACTAATATAATGGCTATGGAGGCATTGTTTAACAAAATTTAGTTTTTTACATAATGCAATTTAAATGAGGTTTATCATTTAATGGAGGTAAGTGTCATTCTTTTAATAATCAGTTTTTCGTTAATTTTCGTTATTATATTCATTTATGCATATATATTATACATTTTATAATAAAAAAATTTAATAATATCATGTTTATAAAATTTTAATTATATCACAATAATTTTAAATTTGAATTTTTTATTTTAGCTTACAATTAAATTTGTATCATGGCAAGATTATAAAAAAAATTAACAAGTTTTTAAAAATAGTATCTTTATAAACCTGAACAGTGTCAAAAGAAAGTTATTAACCCTTTGCAGTCCTTGGGGAAGTGGGGGGTGTTACAACCCCATCCCGATTACATTCCACCCAACTGTTGAACATTTTCCCGGTACCCCATAAGTCACCTGAACGGCTCCTGAAAATGTCCCATTTGATTTAAAACTTGTCATTTTTTAAGAATGGGTTTATATTTATTATTTAATTATAAATTTGGTTTTTACAAAATGTATATAAGTTATTTTCGAAAAATATATTTAGTTAAGAAAAAATTAACAATTAATTTTTTGAATCTGGACCGGGCTTCAACAGCCAGTACAAATCAAGAATACGAAATTTTGGGGAAAAAAATCTGCCTCCAACAATTAAATATTATTTAGGCAAAATATGTATTGTTATGTATATATTAGAAACACAAAATTCAGTATGAAAAAACCTAGAAAACAAATTATGCAATTTTATGTTGTTCAGACCAGATTGTTGTTCTGACCTCCAACCGTATCAGATTTATGGGAAATGTTGTTCGTTGATATAAAATATAGTATATTCTAGCATACCAAGTTTCAGAATGATTGATTTATCAGAAATACTTGATTTCAAAAATCGATTTTATGACCTTGACAGAGATCATGTGACACATTGAAAAATAAGTTATTAGTGATTAATCAGTTTGAAACATATATATATATATATGTATATGTATAGTCAAACCTACTTAATTTATGCATGCTATATTGGATTAATTAATTATTTATAAATTGATTTTGTTTCAACCTATGTATTTGAAAGTAAAGTACACCAAAAGAAGTTGTGTAGAGAAACACGTTACATAATATAATGTAATTTATGTACATAAACATATGACAAAAAGGGTCCATCCATTTTAGAGAGATCCCTGATTTAGTACATTGCTCTAAAATAATATATCTAATAATTCTGTTAAGTTTCAGTAAGTTCGATTCACAAGAGAATTAATATCTACAATATATTGTTGCATGATCTGGACTAGTCCCGATGCGGATATGATCTGGCCGGATCATTATTGTCTACCAAAATAGCATTTTAGGATACTCAAATCATTCCAACACTTATAGATATCTAATGATGGCTTATAACGATTTGACTAAACAGTTAATTTGTTGTCAAAAAATAATCTCAGCCAGGCGAGGTACTTAACTGAAATTCAAAGGAATCCACTACTCAACATGTGTCTAGAACACTACTGGTTATATGCGAGTAAGACATGCGTATATATAGTGATGAAAAGAAATGTTACAAGGACCGAAAGAGTAGAAAAAACAGGATCAATGTTGTTGTCAATGCATTCTGGGTAATTGGGGTAGTGACCTCGGGCGCTAGCAGTGGAAGTTTGAAGAGGCACGGGAACGTGGACAGCAGGTGGAGTTGGATGAGCCACAACAGCTGAGTGGAGAAGTTCATGAGAATCAAAGCTGCTGAAGTATGCACAAAGTGTGGTCATCCAATGTTAAGATGGAGTGAAGTAGTATATAAGTAGTATATAAGTAGTACTTATAAGCGGTATATAGGAATGAAACGATATAAGAATGATAGCTGGATGCTACACCAACTGATGCACATGATCGTATCAAGTGTGGGGAAGGGAACCAACCCGCACTTGGGTGGACACTGAAATCTTACCAAAAATATATACGACAAAGAGGAAAAATGTAGGTGGATTATACAAAGGTTATACGCGCCATGCCATTAAATTAATGGAATATATTAGATACATATTATACTTCATGAGCCAAGTTAATCATCAATATAGCAAGTCAACTGCGCACTATAAAACAACTATATATTATGCACCATTTTACTATTTCCACCAGTAGTATATATAAATTATTAACAAATTATATGTTTAAATTGTTGGTGCATTGATTCGAACTATTGCCTTGGTCAATAATATTATTGGACTATAGAGACTCATCATAAAAATATTAATTATGTATTGATTTAGAATATTAAAATAAATAACAAATATGGCAAAATATTAAACAGTTCATGTGTACGTTGTAAATGGTAATTAATACTTCCATGATGACGATAGAAATAATTCATTTTAACAGAGTTCATATGTCTGAATATATTTGATTTTTTAAGATATACATGCAAAACTTACCCATATTAATAAATCGGTATGTAGCATTGAATCCTTTATCTGTAGACGTAGAATCAGAATGAAACTTGACGGTGACAACGTTTTCTCTGGAAACATACACCATAGGGTGGCCGTCTTGCAGCGGATGACACATCTGATAATCCGGCTCACTGTCAATAGTTATTCCACTATACAACGAAACATAGTCATAATTGCAATGTGCATGAGTTTCCAGGCGCAAGGTGTGAAACGTAAACTCTATTAACTTATTTTGAGGAGCTGTAAAAATCCAAATGCACTCTTTATTCGGTTTATAATTATTGGGAAAGTTAGGTGAGTGGAAGCTTCCTGTGGGTTCCTTGAAGTCATAAACACAACCTAAATGAGAGGAATATAATTTATATTTACCATATGGCATTTAAAAACTGTTATTAAAAGTCAATTAATATATTTCAACAATAATGATCAGATTAATTAATTAATTAATCAATAGTATATTCCATTTTTTTAAATGAAGTCAGTTTATTGTCACAATTTTCAAAAGCTCCTTTGGAAGTGTAACTCTATGCTGAATTTAATGTAGTTTAACCGCACGTTTTCTATATATCAATTTAGGATAGTTTAAATGCATTAGTAAATACTATAGTGCGTTAATTGTGTGTGACCATTTCAATTTTGTACTAATATTACTGCATTTTAGACAATATAGTTTGTCTCTTTCTATTCAGTGACAAAGAAATGCTTAAATTAGTAAAAATTATATAAATTGAATAGGACTGTATAGCGAAGTTCTTTTAATGTTATTTAATTTCATCAGTAATATATGGAATAAATTCTAATTATTGTAAATAAACAATAATTAATAATAATATTAAGATCCATCAAAATTAGAAACAATTTATTTAATATATAATCTTCCATAAATATGTAAATAATGTCAATTCCTGTTTCTTTAGTAAGTTTAATAATTCATATACAAAAAAATAGAAAAATATATTTCTATATATATAAATAGTATCACGAAAAATGAAAATGAATTATGGAAAATATTATTAATAACTTTGTTAAAATGAAATATTAAAAATGTCAATGAAGGTAATAAAAATATAATTTAGTAATTAATGAATTAAAATAATATTTTGATAGCATCAATTAATTTATTAATATTAATTATTACAAAAATGTCACAAATTAAATGTCAAAGAATATATATGTTATTGATTATTTTCTTCATACTTAAATAGGAATTATAATATCATTATTATGTCAGTAAGATTATATATCAAATAAGATCGAAATAATTGAGTATACTGTATTTGAAGAGAAATCAATAATTGCAACCTCAACATTGTGATATTACTGAACGACATAACAGTCACATATATAGTAATCTTAAAGTAGTCTGCTACCTGTTATCTTGTACTCCAATGAGAAACCTTGATGACGTTCGCGGAAAAGGATTCTACGTGAATTGTACCTTAGAATTAGCTGATCTTGGATTTCGAAGCTAGATTTAGCCGGAAAGTTGCCACACGATCGAGGTAGAACATTTGAGTTTTGACTCTGTAGATAATTTTTAAAAAATTGTTGCAACAATTGTTATATAATACATGTAAATATAATGTAGGTAATCAATTAGGATAAAAAAAACATATAAAATATAAGCATGCAATTATTTGTGCAACTTTCGTGAATATTTATATCAATACTCGATTCTAATTCAGAACTGTTCACACAAAAAGTTGTCCGTAGTCCACATCATTTTTTCCTCTCCTATAAATAACAACTAAAGCCATAAAGGTGAGCAGGTCTGCTGATTCTTTGGTTTCTTTTTGGTTGCAAAATTATATATGGTTAATTGTTTAAAGGAGTGAGGAAATGATGATCGTCCCTAAAATGTTAAGCCAACTATAAAACTGTTCATATCTTACTAAACATGTCCTTTATACTATCAATTTCATCGGGTTTTATTTAAACTATCCAACCATTTTTAACTATGTATTATAATCTAGAGGCATGTTTCAGTATATAAGCTATCAGTACAAAGCCGAACTGTAATTTTTTACAAAATAATTGTTATCTGAATCTGTGTAAGTACTCATTATTATTTACTAATTATAAATATAATCGGATATTCACGCAGAAATACGATACGTAGATCACAACTTCAGATATTACCGCATACATAAAATGTTTTATCAACTACTTCGTCCAAAGAAATCACATCAGAGTGTCAGAATAACCGGGAGCGTTAGCCTATTGTTCTTAAAGGTAACAATTTGGCCGCAGTTGCCGTGTTAATCGGGACCCCACCCAATATCGATATCAGCAATAAAGCAGTTCCAACATCATTACATGTGTATATACTGTATATAACTGTTTCATTTTATTTGTTAACTTATTGTAAGAATTTTATTCAGCATAATTACAAAAATTATCCTATCTATTTTTTATCGTAGATTAACTCAGGCATGGACTTCAAAATAGATAATATGAAGTTACATAATACTAATGTGGAAGTTCACAATTAACATTTTAATAGACATTATACCATGTATACATTAATAAATACGAATTTGGACATTGAGAATAGCTTACTTCAAGATAAACTTGGCAGCTATTCCTAGAAGCCGCTGGAAGATCGAAATTACTAATTGAGACGCTAATGTTGTTCCCGAATGGCGCTTTGATAGTCCATTTACACAGCTCCCGTTCCAAACTAGCTGGAAAATTGTAGCTGTGTATCCGACCCATCAATGTATTTTTGATAGTTATGGTGCAGTCTGATTAGAGAAATACAAAAATTTAATTTATGTTATGTCTATAACATAATGAAATCCAAACATGGGTAAGTTTTCTAATTTGAAACTATCCTAAGCATTTTACAGTTTTCATTTAATTTAATTTTAGATTTTAAAACATGGAAACATTATTATGGTAATATTTTATAAACAAATTTATTTTATTAAAGAAAAAATCATCAAAGGGCATTTTTAAAAACTTTAAAATTGTACTTTGTATGGTTTTGCAGATCAGTAAAAAAAATTAAAATATTTAAATATGTAATATTATTGCTTTATTGAACCAAGAAACTGAACCTATAATTATTGTCAAAAATATGAAAATTATATTTTATATTTATTAATCATTATTATGAAGTCGTTTGTAAAAATGATCAGTCATTAACAATTAACAATAATTAAAACGAGTATTCGCGGAGTATATATACAGTGACGAATTAAAATGTAAGTATACGATAAATCTTTTTTAAGTAAAACAATTACTATATGGAAATTATAAATCAGTAAATCAATAAGTAAATAATTAATAAATTACTATATTAGTATTAATTAAATTGACAGTTTGTCTTTATCGGCTAAATAACAAAATATAATATAGTTACAAATATGTAATCAATAAAAAAAATTAAAAACAAAAAAGTTTAAAAAAATACTATTAAAAAGGCGAAAAAGATTTTAGAATTTTTTTTCTTGTCTACTTATTATGTTTATGTATTAACATCGAAATTTTAAAATTGTTAGAAGAAATTTCGAATTGTTTTATAAAATCAAACATAACCATATAAATATAACACAATTAATTTGTAGCTAATTAATATAATATGACACTATATAATATGTAATAAATAGACATTTACAATATACAATGAATACAACAATTTGTACACTATAATTGCATAACGTGCTTATACAGTATATTTTTACCTCAAACAAGAAACTTACCGCGAGAGTATCTGAACTTGAATCTATTTTGGCTATGCGAATAGCCTCTATCAACGAATACTATTTTGATATTTTTATAAGAGTCCATAATCCTCAAAGACCTTCCGGGTGCTGATCTATTCTTGTACGGATTGTGACATGGATCAAAGCGCCGAATTATTGTATTATTACCTCGTCCGGAAACACCGATAATCTTAATTTAGTAAATAATAATCAAATTTTAAAAACAATCAATTCACGTTAAGTGAGAACACAAAAATATACATAAAAAAACTTACATAAAATATAATTTTAATCGTACGTAAACGAAAACTTTGCTTTAATAAACAGTTTTTTAAATTATTTTAACACTCTCGGTGAGTATACTGAACAAGTTTTAATAATCTAAGTTAGAGTAGGATGTACAAATATCAGAATCATTTATATCTTTTTAGCTGTCTTTATAAGTAAAAAAATATAATGTAATTTTTTACGATATATAATTCTTGATTGTGTAGATAGTGTTAACAATGTTAAATGATACAGATTAACGAAAATATTAAAGTTATGATGACTGAATGAAGCATGGAATCGGCCAGATCTTTTAGAACATTCTTTGGATGATTTCAATTCAACAGAAATAATGCTATATAACATGAATATTCTATGTTATGGGATCTTATGTTATGAATATTCTATTTTATGCTGATTTTATGTTATGAATATTCTATGGTTTACTGATTCTATGTTTTATGAATATTCTACTAATGCCGATCTATGTTTTATGATTATTCCACTTATGGTAATTGTATGTTATAAATATATTTTGTTATGCTGATTCTATTTTATGAATATTCTATTTATGCTAATTGTATTTTATGAATATTCTATTAATACTGATTCTATGTTACGCTGATTTTATATTATGAATTTTCTATGCTATGCAGATTGAATCTATGTTATGAATATTCTATGCTATGCAGATTAATCCTATGTTATTAATATTTTATTTATACTGATTATTATCGATATCACGATAACTATATTTAGGGAAATCTTTAAAAGTGAGATAATTTTAGATTGTTTGCGGATTCAATGTTATACATTTTATATTTCGATATTTTATTACTTTATTCGATAACTGTATTAAACTACTAACAATAAGTTCTCTATTATATAGATAATATATATGCTATATAGTGTTAATAATATATTTTACTTTGATTATTATTAATAGTAAGTACATAGCATTATATATAGACAACGGAAAAAATAACCACTACATACATAATATATTAATATTTTGACCAACCTCTAGAAACTCTGATTTACAACCGTTAGAAATTGATCCTAATTCGAGTACTTCAAATCTAAGAACAAGTTGGTAGCCAGGAATCATACTAATATACCATTCACATTGAATTGGCTGCGTAACAGACAATGGATAGTTTGGTGAGGATATAATTCCAAATTTGGCGTTCTGGAGGCCGCCACATCCTATCGATGAAAATTGAAGAAACTTATTCTTATGTAAAAATATAGCATAACATATATAGCAACACATACTTTTATTGCTAATTCAAAATTATAAAATAACATATCAAAGCAAAAAAGGGAATAAAATATAAAATATACTTAAAAATATGTAATATACGAAATAAAAACTTGGAAAATATAAATTAAAAACAATAATATTAATTTATAAAATATACTTTATAAATTTGGTATGTGTATAACGTTGCGTTTATGATACGTACCTAATGATGGGCCACTCGAAACATTTAGCTTTTACTAAACTACGACAATTGTGGTGATATTAACCACCTGTTAAAATGAAATGCCTTATGAATTACAACTAATAAATTAATTAGAAAATTGAGATACCATTTCAATTGTTTGAAAATACAATAAAACTTTATTTCTTACGAAATTTATTTAAAATTGAAGATGGACACCTTCAATGGTGTAGCTTGCATGATATTTCATATTGGAATGTATCAAAATATATAAATTTTACAGTAAATATGTGTTATTAAAATGATACAGTATTTAACTATTTTTTAAATATATACACACTTTAATTAACGAAGATTATTATCGATATGATTAATAAGTTATTAAATAAAAGGAATATAATATTATTTGAGAGAGCTTCTATGTGCAATACCATTGGTTTAGATTGAACTAAACACAGAAAAAAGTTTTCATGTTTTCATTCCCTGAAGCAAACAACTCGGAAGCAATGGTAACAGTCATTTTCTTCAATGAAATGCCGATCACGCACTTATAGATACGTTTACGAAATTGCTGCAAAACCGAAATACTTTATTGCAGCCGGCTAGTATGGTCATGGTGCTAAGAAAAAGATGTCTGCGAATCAATTGTTGGTTATAGTTTTTTATATAACATATATAGTAATATTATGAAATCACGTTACTAAACTTTTGTAAAGCCAGATTCATCCCTTGATAATTAGTTAATTGTATTTATATATTTACGTAGGCCTATTTAATTAATTATGACATCCGTCATATTATATAGTCCAGTCTCTCTCTTACCTCTGATGGATCATAATCAGTTATTATGCATAAATTATATATTTTGTGTCCTTTGTTTTATATGCTTTCAGTTCAACTTAATTTCTATTATCGTTAAATTAGAAATATACAATACATTTATTATATTATGACAGAATTGCATAGAACTTATATAACAGCAATATCTCAATGATGTCACTTTGGAAATTATTGAAAAGTCCCTCCTCCGCTTACGATGCAACTGCATATATCAAGACAATGAGAAATTGATAAACAGTCATATATTGTTAAACTATACATTTTTTAGTGCACGTTCTCTTATTTTTTTAGGTCCTTTGGCAGAGTTGCCTGTGGGATCTTCAGTTTCTTCAGTTTGCTGCATTTGTTTCAGCAAAACGATTTTTAGTCAAAATGTTTTTTGACCGGCTATTGTGTCTTGGTCCCAGAAACATTAGTTATGTTTATTATTTAATTCAGCTTTATTTCAATTTGTAAAATAAAACTATAAATTAAAAAAAAAGATAAACAAAAATTTGCAAAAATAAATTTAAATTACTTCAAACATTCTTTTATACTTTAGTTATTTATATGTGTTTAAACTTTATAAATTAAATAATATAACTTCTGTACAGTATAATAATAATAATAATAATAATTTCATTCCATTATTATGTCATAATACTCATAGGCTTACCGTTTTATTTTAGATTGCCTATAATTTCTAGATGAAATTAATAATTCGCCTTCTCTTAGAACTAGATCATTTTGACCTTATTGGATGTGTCTTTGTTTATAGTACCTTCTTATAGTTGAATTGTTATTTTATATACTAGTTGTAATTGACATATTTATATATTACAAAATAACTTTCCCTCAAAAATCTAAAAATGTATACAAGGATAAATTACTTTTCAAAATTATAATGTCTTTAGTCCATAAAGTGAAATATATATATATATATAAGTATTATAAAATAAGTAATTATATATATATATTATATAAGTTATATAGTGCTTTGTAATATAGGTTACAATGATAATATTTTATCTTAAAAGATAATTTAACTATATTTAAATCGTGTTACTAAAATATTATTTAAATAAAAAAATTATAAAATAACGAGATAATTTTTATAACGTACTGACATGTGGGCTTATATTATTATTATATATTAATATACTATAATGTACTGACTCATAATATTATAATACTCATGATATCATCTTTTAATAATACCAATATAAAATCTATAGTAGGCATAATATATATATACATATATATAAATTTCTACTAAATCTATACTCAAAGAAAGAAATAATATTAGTATAGGTAATCGATAACAAGGCTTACCCTGAGAGGCAATATACCAGTTTAGGCGAAAAGAGATGGGTCGCCCCAACCGATAGCTGTAGGCTTTGTACCTGACTAAAACATGATTGCTGGATGACACGAGGATGTCAGTCGGTTTATTATAAACACAGAAAAATCTAGATCCAAGTAAGGGTCCTTTATATTGGGCGTCACTATGGGAATAATGCAAAACAAAGATAATTTCATTCAAGAACCGCACGGAGGCAATGTTAAATGATCTCTGTAAATAGGGTTTATAATATCTTATATACATATATAAATTTATATAAAAATGCGTATTAGCATAACGTTATAAAATATGTTAATGTTAACGATTCATATGCAAGATTGTTTTACGAGATAACATCAAATGCTGAAAACCACAAAGAAGGCTTTACTCTTAGTAACAATACATGGGAGGGAACACTATCTAATATTTCAATTTATTTTCTTTTTTGTATAAAAAGTGTTGAATGCAGCCGCCTACAGAAGGATTACGACAGCGAACAGATATTTAAAGTGTGGACTATATTTTTAATTAAAGTTTGTAGGTTTTGAAAAACGTGTTTTTGTTATCAATCATTGTGTCCTGTATATTGCTTTACTAAATAATATTGCACTTAATATTTGTTTGCAAGAAAATTGAGTGGAAATGATATAAAAAATAGGCTATTTCAATAAACTTACTATATGGTAATATGACTAATGCTGAAGCATTTGCCACTAGTCCTGTTTGTTTCGGACAAAATTGTGAGATTGACAGCAATTTTGTTACCTGGAGGAACATTGATTTTATAATAACACTCTAATTGATGAGGTCGATCTTTCTCTATTTCACTTGTTATTGTTCCAGTAGACGTGTCGTAGCTATGAACACAATCTGAAACATCGAAAACAGTAGTTGATAAGTTGTTAGTTTTAACAGATCAATGTAATATCAAATCAACATAATACATAAAAATAAAAATAAAGAACTTCAAATCAATGATAATGATATACTGGTATTCAAAATAATTCTAGAAAGGTTGACTAAAAGCTTCGTCAAATCAAACTTCAAATAAACATTTCGTTTGTTAAAGCAGTGACACATTTGGATTGGCTGGTGAAGTAGGCCCACAGTTAATTAGCCTCTATTATTGGCTACGGGTCTCCAGGCTATACCAATGGGATCGCTTAGTGTTAGTTACAGAAGGGGACCTATGTGTGAGTGTGCATGCCCATAACCCAACCAAATTCGGTGAGCTTAGAATAGTCAATAAAAATTAATATGCTAGACTGCATGGCTGTTGCAGGTTATTCGTCAATCGGTATATGAAATAGGCTAAACATAATTCAAGGGAATTCTCACCAGATTTACTATTATTTTCAGACACTTTTTATAATGCATGCATACATACTTTTTATATTTATGTAAATTTGCTTCTTACATTTCCGTTTTCATACAAAAATAACGAATTTTCAAATATTACATTTTTTTAATGTTGTCAAATAGTTTTGAATAATTTAAATTTCAATCGCTAAATTAATTTAGTTTACCGTGACTTTTTAACTTACCGTGACTTTTATGAATTGCGACTGCTTTAAAGGAAAATCCTTTTCTTGCAACACTAGTATCCGAATGGAAAACGACTCGGAACCAATCTTGTGTGAATGTGAACAGTGGATTTATGTTCTTTTGACAATAACTGCGAATTAAAAAGAGCCAATGTAGGAATATAGAAAAAAAAGTAACACTTTAACTATACTGGGTTCCCTCACTAATCACATCAACCAAGGAGTGGACAGTTATAGAAACCGCCTCTAAAATTAAGGTATTAAAATTGTAAAAAGACGAAAAAGTATCGATATTGATCACATATATAGGTCTCATCGATATGGCGTTAAACATATGTATTTTAATAATTTTCTGGGGTTCATAATTTTATAGTTTGAATAAGTTATGGGATTAAATTTAATATTTCATAATTGTATGGGATTAAAATCTATAAAGATTTAGGACTTTAGGATTTAATGGGGTTAAAGTCTATGATTATATAAGGCTAAAGTTTTGAATTTTTTGGGAATTAAACTTTTGGATTTTAGGAGTTAAACTTTTAGATTTTAGGATTTAAACTTTTTGATTTTAGGAGTTAAACTTTTGGATTTTAGGAGCTAAACTTAAAGATTTAAAGTTTTGAAGACAACTTTTTAATGATAGCAGCAAACTAAACATTCTACTAAAGTGTTATCGTTAATTAGTGCTGATTAGGTGCTTTCCAGTGATCGATCTATTTAAAATTTGCAGCAATTTATTTGAGAACGCAACACTTGAACGCGCAATAGAGATGGCACTGCTTTATTATTAATAAGACAAACTCCTCCACTAGGTGCGGTAATATGTTCAGGGTTCGTACGCATATTTGACTATTGCAAGCCGGATCTATTATAGTGACCTAGCTGTACCTCCAAAATGGATATATAATATATTAAAATAAATTAGACTAATCAATCAATAGTCTCTAATAGATTACATTTTAATATTACATTTTTTATTACTGTCCCTTGTGTTAAATGTTTTTATAATTATGCAGCTAAACGTATCATACCAACAATAATATATACTAATAACATATTTTGAACTGCAATATTACATTGAATTAGTATGTTATAATAAGTTATTGAAGGCTGTACTAACTATAATAAAATACTATTCAATTGCATATATATATAATATTTTATGAATTATGTAAAAACATTTATAATCATAACAAAAGTATGTTTGTATAATTAGGTATGTATATTTTATGTATGTATTTACTAAATGTATGTATATAATATGGTTATAATAATGATTATTCTATAATTGTAATTTTTATATTATATTATTTACATTATTGGATTGTATATTGTGTTTCAGTACTAATTTATTAACTGATATAAATAAGTTTATATAATAAATATATATTAAAAAATAAATGACTTTTATTATGTTGAAATTAAAAAATAAAACATTATAATTGCACATTTGACATTTTTTTGCTATAAACTTATATCATATTAGGTCAGTATACTGGGGTAACTCACCGTCCAATTCTGGTATCTCCATCAAAAACTTCGACATAATCATATCGACATCCTTGTCCATCCTCCAAAAAGAAATTGTTAAATACTGCCCTTAAGGTCATATTAGGTACAGTATAGAAGACCCAAGTGCAGTCCTGGTTGTGGCTATAACTGTTCTCTCCGTTTTTTGGGTATTGGATATTTTTTTTCAACGATCTGTGACCTCTGCTTGCGTCCAATAGATAAGCCCCACCACACTCTGGACGAATTGCAACAATTATAGTTGAGTATGATAAATACTTGATTATATACTGTAGTTAGCAAGTTGGTTAATTTATTCAATTTCGTTTTATCGATTGTAAAACTAATATGTTGTTACAAATGTTGAAGAAAACTGATCGATATTGGTAATATTTAATAAAAGTAACACAGTTAAATTAAAAAAAAAATATGCGAAAAATATAATTTATATATTAAATAATTTGAATTATGTTTATAAAACACAAATACCGTGTAATATTAAAAATTGAATTGTTTAAATGCTACTCATAATTGACCATTTTAACATTTTTGCAATTTTTAGCAATTTAGCTAGTGCATGAAATAAATTTTAATTTTAATACATTAAAAAACTTGTTTAATATGTGAGAAATGTATATACGAAGATTAGTTTATTTAACAGTGCATATTTAAACGGAACATAATTTCACAAATAAATGTAACATGTAAATAATATAATACAATCAATAATAATAATTGTAATAATTAATAAATTTAATTAAACAAATAAAATTATAGTATTATAAACATATTAAATTATGTTAATAATGAACAATGAAATATGGATTTAAAAGTTTGTGCTATACTTGAAGGACCTACCGCATTTAAAAAACTAACTTTAGAGAATTTTTGACTGACAGGGAACTGTAGTTTGGACTACCTTTCGTGCAGGATGCTAATATATATATTTATTATTCAGTGTATAAAAATGGATATTTTATACACATTCAACTGTTACAACAGTTGTTACTATTTTATCAATTTATTAAACTATTAATTAAAATTTAATATTTTAATATAATTATTATTTCAATTAAGCAGGTGTTTTAATCGGTTTTTCGATATTTCGATTTTTTCGATGGCCATCATTTACAAACGTCTCCGTGCTAACAAAATTACATATAGAATGATTATACCTAAACGGTGAAATTATTAATTCTTTACACATTAGTTAGATTTCAAAAATTTTACATTAAACTTTAATAAATGGTATGTAGGGATATAAATATAATACAATAATAATACAATATATGGATAAAAAGGGCGTATATAGTCACATTACAATAAAAACAAAAAGATTTATACTATTTTTAATTAAACAAAGTCCATCTCATTATATTTTAAAATTATGACTTTAAGTGTGGTGACGCAAATGTTCATTTAATTAAGCACACGGTTTGATTCAATCAATATATAATAATATACAAAAACATATGAACAATCAAAATCAAGATCAATGTGCAGGTTAAGCTTAATATATTTCTAGTTGATTATAGTATAGTTGAAGTGGTACCTTATTCAGCATAATGATGTGATAGATCGTGAGAAACAAACAACTCACCTATAATCTTGGCCGTAAGTTTAAAACCGCTACCGTTTACTGTTGCATCGGTTAGAAATCGGAGTTTTCCCCCGGTAATACTCAGGGCTGGAGGTGGACGATATGCATTACAGAACGGCTGAAATAATTGCAGAAATGATAGTTTATAATATTGTAGAATAATATTGAAGAAATGAATAAACAGCTATAGATGAAACTTAAATGTAAATTTATTACACATTTTTGTTAAGTTACAGTTTTAATGAGCGTATCAATATATTGTGTTTATTTAATTTAATCATGCATGTTGATAAAATTCCCGTATCAATAAGAATAAACAGTAAACATGCAATTATTATTATTTATTTTAATAGCTTTACTCAACTTATCACAACATATCGGTGAGCAAATTAAACAAATAACATTCAACTGGAGAGAGGTGGTATTGTAAACAACGCAGAATTCATGATTTAAAAAAGTAATAACAATTATATCGTTTTGTAGAAAGTGTTCTTTTTGTCAAAAAGTCAGAGACTTGACCAACCTCTTCCATCGAGATTAGGAAGTTAATATTATATTATTATTAATATTATATTGTTGTGTATCTTATATAATATTATACAAACTACAAAAATATATATTACAATATAAAATAATATTAGTTTTCAAGGAAATCAAAGAGCATTGGAACGCTGTAGATTGCTCTCCGAAATAGCTCAATAAGAAAGTGTGTCGTTATGTTTAGAATATAAGACTTGTATTCATTTAAATAATCCCAGTATAGTTCAAGTAAGCCAGAACGATATAGTGTTAAAAGTTGAATATTCGCCATGGGACTATGGTTAAAAAAAGCTAATTAAAATGTATTAATTAAAAACGATACATCTAATGTTATTCGATCTAATCTAACGGGACATATAATACGCTTGAGGTTGTACAAATATAACATTTGTGTGCTCTTATTTTGAAAAATAAATATAGCGTGGCTACAAAATTGACATTGTAAACTAATATAAAACTCCTCTTACCTGACTCGAACCTTGGCGTAGACTTTGATTTTCCAACTTAAATAATAAAAGAATAGAAATTTAAACAATTACACAATTAAAAAATTTAAAATATGTTTTATTTATATATTGTGTTTCAATCATTATATATGTTTATAAAAATGGAGTTTGTAAAAATGTTTGCAGATAAATAAATGTATATTTTGCAATATGGCTAATTAATTAAAGTAATAACAAAATAACTTATGTTTTATCGAACACAAAAAATGATAGTTTATATATATTTATTATATATATCAAATATTGATTCTCCATTCAAACGAGTTTAGGACTACATAACATTTATCAAATCAATGTAAATATTGCAGATAATTTTTAAAAGAAATATAATTTTAATTACATAAAATATAAATACATTTATAAAACTATAAAATAATGCATTATATAATGTACGACTTACTTGTTAACACATAACAACAATGAGGCATTCCTACTGACACCATTGTTTATACAAGGAAATTTGAGACAAAATATTGTACACTAAAATAATATTATGTTCGGAGGAGGGATAATTATTAAATTTAAAATACCAGGAGAATATAATGATATTGTTGAAATATCAATTAACAAAAATTACATAAAAGGTATAATACACTCCAGCCTTGGTATATTATTAATTGAATATTACAATAATTTGTCAGTGACTAAAAGATATAATATGCTAGTATTGTATTGAAAAAAACAATAAATAAATAAATACGACAGCTTCTAATTTGGCCTGTAAGTTAACTGCTAATGTAAATTACCGAAAAAATAAAATAGCAACTATTCATTCCCCTTCAATATCAAACACTGTACAAAATCGGGACACGAGGAAACATTTTCGGGACTCCGGGGAAAAGTTAAATGGCAGCCGGTTAGTTTACCCGGACACTATCGGTACCGCAGTCATCGTCACTGGGCACGTCAAAGCTATCTAATGTGAGCAAGATGGAGTCTCCTCGTTGCGTCAATGGAGCAAATGTGTACATGCAGGTCAAGTTGCTGGGGTAAGCATCAGGCCAGTTGGGCGACTTGATGATGGCCTCAGTGGAATCTTGAAAATTGATTGTTTGGTCGCATGCTGGGACAAAGCGAGAATAGAAATTGAGACAATTAAACATGTTGACTGTTTACAAAAGACACATTTAAAATGAATCATCAAATTAAAAGACTTCGTGCTACGTTGGCTTACTTTCTGATAATTTTATGTAGAATGCAGGTACCGCCATGGTACCGCGTGGTTTGACGAAACGAATTTCAAATTTAGCTCCTGTGTGCAATGTATATTGTTGTATCCCCCAATAAACACATTTTTTTTCGTTATCCAGCTAAAATAAAACAGAATTGAACATCCTTCAATTATCTATAACATTGTCTGGTAAGAAAAGAGAAATTATATACAATTATATATACTACTTGAAAATTATTATGTAAATATGGCACAATAATATGGTACATTAGACACATAAGGCACTGTATGCACTATAATAAGCTAAAAACTACAACTACAATGATACAATACAATGAATGGTAGACTTTCCAGGTTAGCTCTTCACCGGCGGGAAACATCTACCAGTTAATTCAGTTAGTTACATATAATATAATAATATATATATATAATATATAATATATAATATATATAATAATATATAATATAATATAATAACTGCGTTATACATTTATCATACCTGTTGATTAATTTACAAATGTATTTCATTGCAGATTTGTTACTTTACAAAACTTCTGTGAAACCATCTGCCAGATTAAAAATGCTCTATATATATGCAAATATATTATAAGTGATAATACATTATTTTGTTAATTAAAAAGAAGCATGTGTTTTACAAAATAGTTAGAGTGTTTCAGGAGTGTATGATCAATATTTATATCGAATAATTTTTTATTAAATTTACACAAATTACACACCTCGAAATAAATTGAGCACCCTAAGCCAGCATAAAAGTTGGATTGACTAAAACTATTTGTCTTGAACTTGAGATCAGTTTCAGTATTGGATCTGTTGACGACCCATGTGCAGTCGACAAAATCGTCCGCGGACAAGTCAGGAATAGTGAAGTGTTGAGTATCGCCATGAACAATGCCACCACAGATTTCTAATGTAAATGAAAAATGTTTTTATTATTACACAATAATAAGATAGAATACCAGCATACTTTTTTAAGTTGTCAAAGTTTTGATACTTTCTTAACCCATTTCACTATTGTATTGTTAAGATTTGTCAACTATTATTATCGAAAAATTAAAATTGGTTTATATTATTACAGGACAAATATTAATTTAAATTTAAACTATATTTAAATAAAATTTTAAGAAATTTAGAAATATAAAGCATTAAATATCGTGCGGGGCTTAGCTACTCTTTCAATATTGGTCCGACATATTCGAAATAGGCGCATGTGAATTAAAAATGGAATATGTTTAAAACATAAACAAAAACATAAATGTATTAGTGAATTATTAGTAATATATATGTCAAAAACAAATAATTGACATATTGCTGTATTTACTTGGTTGTAGCAAAATATAGATTATACATTATGTAGATTACAAGAACGTATTCTAAATGGGTTTCATGTTCAAGCAGTATAATTCATCGGGCATAATAAGTAACTATGGAATGGTATTTAAGTATGCATTCTTTTTCTGGTTGTTTAGTATTAACAGGTGAATATGCAATATAATTATAGGGAGGTCATGTACAACAAGATTATAATAATAATGTCTTTTTACTTGAATATGACAACATAATTATTATCGTACAGGAAGGAAAAATGGACTTTGGATAACCAAAAAATTTTAGTATACTGCGGAATTTTACTTTATACAAAATATTGTTGATTCAATATTGATCGTAGGAACATACTAATCCGTTTTAGGACACATAATAAGTGTTCATATGTCGCATTTTTGTGCGGTATGATATTGATCAGCTGTTGTAGTTTAACCATTTCAGGAAGTTGTCTCCTTGGCCTATGTTTTATCGAGAAAAAGCATGAAACCATAAGCACCTCGCAATTTTACATGGCTGCTCTTTGATGGGGAAATACAACTGAAATATCAGTCATAGTACTACTAGCATATATAACTTCACCATGGTACATTTTCACAAATCTTCTAGAGGCACTTTGTATATGGTTAATTATTGGTTGCTTTACATTATATCAAGCATTGTGAATTGCGATGAACTGTTCAAATCTTCGTGTTAGGTAACTAATTTGCTTCAAAATAAACGCCTCAAAGTACGTTTCAAAATTTCTAATGACTCCGGTTTATTATGTTCTTCGAGTCCACATTGGTATCTTGCATTTAACTTTCGTTTTTGATGCATAGAGTAAGTTAATTGAGTGCCAGTTTCATTGTTTTGAGAGTTGTTGCTTTTTCCTAAGAGTGTGGGCACAATAAAATCTACGTATTATCAAATAATCATCTATGTATTACTAGATAGTCATCCAGATATTATAATCAGACAATCGTTTACATATAATCAGACAATCGTTTACATATAATCAGACAATCATCTACATATTATCAGACAATCATCTACGTATTATCAGACAATCATCTACGTATTATCAGATAATCATCTACGTATTATCAGACAATCATCTACGTATTATCAGATAATCATCTACGTATTATCAGATAATCATCTACGTATTATCAGACAATCATCTACGTATTATCAGACAATCATCTACGTATTATCAGACAATCATCTACTTATTATCAGATAATCATCTACGTATTATCAGACAATCATATACTTATTATCAGATAATCATCTACGTATTATCAGACAGTAATATACTTATTATCAGACAATCATCGACGTATTATCAGATAATCATCTACGTATTATCAGAGACATTCATCTACGTATTATCAGGCAATCATATACTTATTATCAGACAATCATCTACGTATTATCAAATTATCATCCACTTATTGTCAGATAATCATCTATGTATTATCAGATAATCATCTACTTACGTATAATCAGACAATCATCTACGTATTATCAGACAATCATCTACGTATTATCAGACAATCATATACTTATTATCAGACAATCATCGACGTATTATCAGATAATCAGCTACATATTATCAGATAATCATCTACGTATTATCAGAGACATTCATCTACGTATTATCAGGCAATCATATACTTTTTATCAGACAATCATCTACGTATTATCATACAATCATCTACATTAACGTTTTATTGATGATATTGCAACACCTTATTATTTTATTTACTTATATCTTAAAAAAATATCCACATTAAAACATGTAACAACATGGGTCTCGCGGCTACAAATTTGCTTATAGACGTAGTGTAAAAGCATATTTAGACTAAGAAAAATGTAAAATTAAGTAAAACATAAAGGCAAACACAGGTGTAATATATTATAAAGTAATATTTACAATTTTTAATTTGACTTCTTCAAGTAATAGAGTGCTTTCAATCTTATTGGATCTCTTCAGTAGCACGTATGTATATTTACATGTTTATTAGATAATAGTTGAAATAGCTGGAGAAGTTGGAGAAGTCAAATTAAAAATCGCAACTATAACTTTATAAGAATAATTTGTTTTATATATTACACAGTTTTATCACAATATATTTACAATATAATATTTTTAATAACTTGGTTCTAGATCTACTTTCGATATGTTTGTTTGTTGTTTATCATTGTCTCTTTTAGTTAATAATGTCAAACTTTATTTAATTGTTTCTCTTCGTTTATTTTTTCTTCTCATTTTCTTATTTTGTCTTTTGTCTTTTAGTTTCACTTTTCTAAATTTTAGTTATTTATATATTGTGTCTTGCACTCGTCTCATATTTTTTTCTTTAGTTGTTTGTCTCGTTTTTGACCCTTTTTTGTTGGTTGGTATTGTGCTTGTCTATTTCTCTGGTTTTGTTTCCATATCCATGACTTAATTATCCGCATATTATCAACACCTGCCTATGGCTAATATATCTACCAACCTAATGGTCTACAAATCTCTGCAAACCAGTCTAGTTTTATCATTTTGCATAATTAAGCAGATTTGATAACACTCATGTTTCTCTTATTTTTCGTAGTTTCGTAAATGTTAGTTATTTTGATCTAATATAAGACTTACCCGGTTCGGAATATTTCTCCCATTTGAGATCAAATCCTTGTTCATGTGGCGTCTTGACCGCATCAGAATTAAACACTACTTCAAAACCAGAAACGATATCCGGCTCCATAACAGTCTGACTGCAAGAGTCAAACCGGCGCACCGTGAGATCGTTTAGCGTCACCTATTGATATAAAGTGTAGAGAAAACTAAAATACACAGCAGATTAAGTAAATTATTTAAATTTTCTACATAACTTTTGACCAAAACATTACTGTACCTTAGTGTAATAAATAGTATTAGTTTAGCTTATTTACCTAACCGATAAATATATTGACGTTAACCGATTATAATTTTGGAATTGCAGTAAATAATATTTAAGTTTGTAAAATTTTAATGTAATCAATTTTTGTACTTTCGTTTTTCCGATATCAAACATGAAAATAATTAAAATTCATTGATTACATAAACAATATTTTTTTTAATTATCCACAAATTTAAGCATAATCCTGATAAAAATCTAATTTAAAATTAATGGAAAACGCTGGCAGCTGAAAATGGAAACAACCAATTCCACAAAATTTTTATTCTATATTCGACAGTTGTGCTAATTTATATTTCTTCACGTTAAAGTGTTTCTCCAAATAAATATATAGTCCCCTTTTCACACCCAAGATTCACCCAATATTCAAAATGTCTGTTACATAGTTGCTTATTTTCTACGATTTTAGACAATGTTGTCTCAATGTTTATTTAACATTGTGTTAAACCACTTCAGTGTTTTGTGTACTTCGTCATCAATTAACAACCTTCTTTTTTTGTATTACAATACACTCCTCTCAATGTCCAAGAAACATTTTAAATATTTTCACGAAGTGTCTTAATTTGTATCATAAGTTATCCAGTCTCTTAAAAGGAACCTTTGGTGGTTCTTAATGTTATTACTATTTTTTAATCTTTTCCTTATCCGCTAAATTTTAAGTTTTTTGATCAATTTTATTCTTTAATAAATTTAATTATTTATATTTTTAGAATTCTAAAAGGGTTTCCTAACCACTTTTACAAATCCTCATTGAGCGTATTCCCTCTGATCAATATGTCTAGATGCTGCAAAGAGACATATCTCAACTTAATTGTATTTAATTTTATACACATAATATATCTGCCGATTGTAAACGAATTTTAATAAAACCAATTAGCAATTATATTATTTAAAAAAACCTACAAAACGTTAACTGCCTGAGACAACTTTTTTTTTAAGAAACTGTGAATACAAATAGTCACTAGAGCCAATATGTCGACCCAACTCACCAAAAGAAAGTCTCTACCGGAACAATTGAATGAATCGGGTGCATTGCCAAGTCTGACAGAAACATAAGATAGTCGGACTCGCCATACTTCCCCACTGGGCCGCGCAAGTCCCATTCCACAGGTGAGGTTTTTACCATATCCAGCCGGATAATTAGGCGATTTGAAATCGCCAATTTGAAGTTTAGTTTCTGCTGGATATCCTTTTGTACAGGCACAGCATTGTGGACCTAAACATTGGATTAGTAACGTTATTGGATCTATATTACACATTGCTATTTCTGAATTGAAACAACTAATTTATTTAATATTTTACAATATTTGTTTCAATATTTTATAGGCTTTGTATATAATAAACTAATCATTCAATAAATTAGAATATTTGAAACTAATTTATACCGCTATATTTACCGTTTTATTTATAATTTTTTAATAATGCTACTAGCAGGGTGGTCACTCTCCCTGATGCATATTTTTTCTCCGATTCCCTGACTTTCCATATTTTAGTATCCTCATAAATTTGAATGTCTTTAGTATAAGTATTTAGTATAACGTATAATGTATTGCATTAAGTTAGTACTCAAACACATGAAATAAATGTGTAAAATGGGTCATTCATGATGCCGAAAACTAGCTCGCTTTATGATATAGTTTTAGCGAAAAGTGTGCAACTTAATTACGAAGAATCTATAGTGTTATACTATTTTTTAAATGACACAATATAATTAAAATTACTTGACTTTTCCTTGAATTCCCTAACTAATTATTTTCTGCATATCTTTTTCTAGACTTTCTTGATCAGTTCGTCTCAATATCACTTAAAATTAACAGATCCGGAAGTAACAGTTATTCATAAAAATTGATTTCAAATAATATATTAATATTTATCGGATCAATGTTAACGTGCATTAGTAATATATAGTGATTCCTATAATAAATTGAATTTACCGAAATGTATGCAGTCTGTTTCTTTATATAAATATATAACACATTTTGTTAAATAAAATATTTAAAATATCATATTTAGTATTATTAAACTAAATGTTGTGTATATTCTGTGTAATAAATATACAATATTCCAAAGAGCTGCCGTTTTTATGTAATATATGCAATAAATAAATATATACAAACAGCAATATAACCTAACATTAATGAAACAGTACTTATTTACAAATAATAAACTAAGATGAAAAATCTATACTTGGTATTCTTAATTATTTATTCTAAAACAACAACATATTATATATATATACAATTTGTTAAATAAATAGTACAATTATATTATTATTGTATTAATAAAAACACACTTTAATAGGCAAAGTTGCGAAGTAAATATGTTCAATGATAAAAAGGTTTTTTTATTAATTTTTAATTTTTTAAATTTTTAATTAATTAAAGTATGCTATTATAACTAATGCATTGTAATCTTCAATGAAAAATCACTTTTATTTCCAATAATATTTATTCAACCTGGGAAATTATCAACGAATTTAAATGAAAGAATATTGATTTAGATAATTTGCCCAAGACAAATTAACTAGGAAAATTATATTGATCCAGATAATTTGCCCAGGTCAAAATAGCATACTTTAATACTGATAAAGGATGGCTGGTTAAATATTCCGGAAAATAAAGAGGTTTATTATTTAGTCAATTGCCTGAGGGGGGGATTTATCCATTACATAAATTATGATATTACTTATAATATAAACGAAATACATTTAAATTACTATTTATTAAATTTATAAAAAATATTAGAAAGTAGCATCGATTACAAAATTCATTAAATAGGTTGAGCCATTGGGGATTGAAAAAAAACATATATATACAATAGGCTAACGTTTAATTTATTTATAATTTATTCCTAACATATACATTATGGTATATACAGAAAAGACCAGGTAAAATTCAGTGAATAATAATGAGACAAAAATGAGTGAAAACTTGAAAATTGGGTCATCGTATATAATGTTGAAAAATGATATAATATATTGTTTTCGCAGTTTGGCCTGTGTAACTATTCGACAGAGTAAATAGTATATTTAATAAAACCCTTTATTAGGTTTTTGATCGGTTTTACAAGAAATACAGTCTATTTTGATTACAATTGCTAACGATTTTCTCTAAATTTCAGATACAATTACTACTATGCATCTGTTCTATTTGCAGTTTACACTGACTAAATGGTACACACACTTTTGTCTGTACATTGATAAAAAGAATGACAAAATATAGTGTACCTGTTTAATAAACTTACGTTTTTTATCCGAATAAAATTATGTTTAGTCACAGTAATCTTTATTTTCGGAATGTTTTTTAATTGGAAAACAAAAACCTAAAGTATTAGTACTGGTAAGTTGAAAAAGTTAACTATTTGTTTAATTTCAATTTTTTTGTATATTTCAAAATGAAGTTTTTTTAACTAACGTAACCGTAATATTTTCAATGTTTATATTTGAATAAATTTAAAACACAACATATAAAAAACAATTCTCGGATTACAAAGGATCAGCTTTGACAGTTAAAACAGTGTTAGCTAATAGTTCGAACGTACAAACGTAGGTCATAATATATAAATTAGCTAGAGTTTTTAACCAAAAAAATAAATAATACTACATTTAGTGACAAGGGTTACCTTCAATGACATTATCACTATTTTGTAATGAATAACAACTAAATAGACATTACATTTATCGATTTTTAATATATATTTTCCTTCAAGAATTTCTGATAATATTGGGCAATAAAAAACCCTTTTAAACTATTAAAAGTATTTGAAAAAGAAAATTTCGCCGATTTTAGTATATTAATATTTATAAAACCATAGCGCCTAAATCATCCGTGTTTTAAATTAACAAATTAATTAAATGTGTTTTAAATAAACATATTGAGAAATATTCAATAATAATATATATATAATGAGTTAAAAGATACATGTATTTAAATTTAGTTTCAAATATGTTGAGCACCTGATGACGTCTAATATTTCTTTCAACTGATTAATTAAATTTAACAAAATTTCACGAAACAATTTCTAACTGAATAATAAGCGGTAATTTGATGTTAATGCACAGATAAGTTTTTTGCAATAGTTATAATATAATATAATAATATGATAATATACCAAATTACTAAAATATCTACGAGATTAACTATTTTTAAATATCAAAAAATTCTTATATATTTTAATAATTTTTGTTGTTGAAAATTTTACATTTTTGGCTCAATCATAATTATATTTTTGAACTACAGCATCTACCTCGCTTGCCCGTTGTACTCTCCGTAGGTTAATATTAGTACAACTAATTGTATAAAAGTTTATCGAGGACTTCCCGTAAAAAATAAAAAATTGATAAAATATATATATATATTTTTTTCTTTCATAATTATGTGCAAACATGAAAAGAAATGTCGACAAAACATTTTTTTAAATATTTTATAAAGTTATCATAGACAGCTTCAGAATAGCTATCTTTATACTGATTAACCTTCTTTAAGTTTGTTGTTTGAATTTAACATTATTAATTCACAGATGATACCATAACAACAAATACAGCTCTCTTACCTCCCGAGGGACGCCCAACAAGTTTGTAATGGACAATAAATCCCGAGTTTCTGTCAGGCGTTCTATTCAAGTAGTATTGAATGGATGCCGTATTGGACACAATTATGGCGCGATTGAAATTAGAATTGGCGCAGATATTGTCAATATCTCTGAGTGGGCCACCAAATTGCGAGATCTCCTTCACAACAATTCGCTCATCTCGACAGCCAGATTGCAGTTGAACATGGGTAAAGGTTAGCTGTACTATCTGGCATGGATGAAGGGTAGAAAATACATGCAAGACTGTCCGGCAAGGCAATGAGCGTCTGGGACAAGATGACACAGAAAAGTCATGATCTATTAAATAATTTAATAACAAAAAATGTAGTAAAATATCTTTAAATGTATATATATATATATTTAATTTAAAAGATTTGATCTAATCTAATTGTTTTTGTGTTCTCCTTCATAAAATAAATTACCAGTATATTTTTTTGCTATTTGTTATTCTATAGATGCTTGCAATACAATATTATAAGTGTTTCTTCTTCAATTTTGTATTTTGTAGACTTTATTAATTAATATAATGGGAAATAAGAATTACGATAATATTAAAGTCTGAATATATTTATAACTTTCAACAATTAACCTTAAACTAAAACTCTCTTTATTAATAATTTAGTCGAACGACTAAATTTAATTTGACATCATAATTATAAAACGGTTAATCTCAATATCAATATATAAAATTATAAATTTACCTTTTTATCATCAACAAAACAAACAATAAAGTTTTTTTTTTAATATGCAAATCCGCGATTGATTGTCAGATTCGATAAACCAAAATTCGAAGCTGTCTCTCTCTCTCTCTCTCTCTCTCTCTATCTCTCTCTCTCTCTCT
>JAUZND010052875.1:0-19214 GCA_034780555.1 Coelogynopora nodosa | reverse complement strand
CAAGAGTCTCACAAATATCTGCAGGTTTTGTGCTGTGATCACAGAGAGCCCATCTTGCTTTCCACCTGTTTACCTCTCCCAAAAATTCCTCACGGGAATCAAGATCATCTTGGTATGTAGTATAAATCTTATTGGCCAACTCGGCATTCAGAGCCTCTGTCCGACTCGGTATTAGAAACTGTGCCATAAAGCGATCCTCCGAATTAATCAATCTTTCATTAAGTTGTGCAATAATATGATCCATAAATGTGTTGTAACTTGTAATCTTCCAATACTCTTTGATGTCAATGACATCTGGATTTGCTCGGTGATTCTGACGTCCAGTCGTTTGCGGCTTTCTCGGTTCAATATCAAACTCTGATGCGACAGCAGCTGAGTTCGCATACAAAGCATTGAAAACTGTTTCATCGTTTCTTTCAGTTTCAAGCAAGTCGATGATAACTTTGCACTCTCGAACAGCTTCAAGTAAGTCTAGTGTTGTGTCTTGTAGCATACCAGTAAGTGGAACAATGTTTTGCAAAATATGATGGGCAATGTGTAAGGTGATAATGAACTGAAAGGATAAAATGGCTGACAGTTGTTGACCAGACTTCACATCTCCATTTCTCTGTAGGTATTCCAATGAACTAACTACAATTGGGAAAGCGGCTTTAAAAGTGTGTAGTGCATCAGCCCGACTGAACCATCTGGTTTCACACAAAGTTTTTAACTTTGTTTTACCATCTAGAGCAATTTGAACGTCAACATTTTCTGTGAGTTCATCTTGTAATTTGTTAAGCTTTTTAGCCGAGTAATGAAAAGAAAATGCTATTTCTTGCACAGTAGCCATCATCGTTCGGACAGAAGGCTCATTGCAACTATGAACAATTGCCAAATTAAGAGCATGTGCCTTGCAATGGACATATAGTGCACTTGGATATCGTTGTCTGACTAATGCCTGGACACCATTTTTACAACCAGCCATGTTAGCTGCACCGTCATATCCTTCTGCTCTTATTTGATCGACTACTATGCCATATTCCTCAAGAGTATCGAGAAATAAATTCGACAACGTGATTCCCCTTGTATCCTTTGCGTTAACAAAACCAAGAAATTCTTCTCTCAGTTCGGCTTTACCCTTTGTAACATTTAAAAATCTTACACAAAGAGATACTTGTTCACATGTGGAAACATCCGTGGCTTCATCAGCTATGAGAGCAAAGTAACCTGAGTGATTGCATGAATCAACTATTTGCTTGCGAATGATATTTCCACAAATTTCCAACAATTGATTTTGGATTTCTGGTGAAGTATACTTAACTTTGGTTGAGATGGGATTATTTAGATGATTGTGCAAGAGTTCACTGTGATCTGATACTTTTTTGAGAATAGACATAAAGTTACTACGATCTTCTGTGTGCCCTCTGATAGCAATGTTTTGCCGACCACATAAAATTAAAACATCGATTATGTCTTTCAAAATGATTCTGTTATTAGTCGCATCTGCTTTGCACTTTTCTGATAGAAGAAACGTAATGGGTTCTTTCCTTGCTTCTAAGACATCAATAAAATGTTCTGCCTTTTCCAAATTTGTAACATGTTGCGGAAGTTTAGCATGACGACTACAATAGTTGTGGATGTTTGACCAATCAGAAACAGGGTTTACTACAAATGATTTCTCCTTATTACAATCATCACCATGAGAAAATACAACACAATAACCACAGTAAAGTGAGTCATCTGATACAGAATATCTTAGCCAGTGGTGTTGATTGAGCCAGTCCGGAGATAGCTTTCTGTTGGTGCCACGAATAACCCTACAACAGGAGAATATAGTAATTATAAATTATTTTTAAATCAACTTTTTAATTTACTTGTAGTAAATAACATAGCAGTTTATAGCCTACAGCATAGAGTATTGATAGATAGAGTCGCCACTCTTCGTCATATTAATTGTATACAGTTTAATACTACTATTGCTTCACCTAAACTAATTATTCATAAAACTGTACATTAAACATAAAATTTCGTGATTTTAACGAAAAATAGTGTATACCACTTCAGATATATGTACTAACATTTACTAGATGTATTCTGAACATGAGGTTTTATTAACAAAGAAATATTGACTTCAAAATTTAATTAATGCGGATTTTTTTATACTACTATTGCTTCACCATTTTATACATTTCATCATAAAATACATTGATTATCTGTCGCTAAAATTTTACAATATGAAATATACATAATCAATAAGAGTGGTTTCTCTATGTTATTTATTACTCTATGGCCTACAGCCTACATCAAGGGTGAATACCATATTAATTGTTTCTTTAATTTATTGGGAATCAAAAAATGCCGTTACACAGTAATTAGCTGATAATTTAGTAATAAGATAATTAGTAATGATCAGCTGATAATTAGTAATGAGCTGATTATTTAAGAATAGGTATGACAGAATGTTATGTAGAGTTCGAGGCTTAGTCAGGTTAAATAAGACTAGTATAAGTGGTCGTAACCTACACCAATAAATAACCTATGCCAATAAAGAACAAAATGTAAATAGCACATAATAAAACATAATAAATACTCACTTAGAAGGAAAACGAAATTCCCTTGATTTTTCCCATGTACCTTTCAATATTGAAAGCTTCATTGCTTCATTCTTCAACTCATCACCAGAGATCAACTTTATGTCTGGATAATCAGGTCCATTCTCTGTTGTTCTTTTATTCAAACTGGAAGATGCTGGTGTGGAACTGTTTTGAGTAATATCTCTTGGAACATTTTCCTCAGTGAGCAGATTGTCAGACCGTTTAAAAAAAGCATCAATTTTTTGGCACATCGAATTTCGTTTCATAATTAAAATATGCAAAAATAAGATTATCAAGATAGCTGATATTGATTTAATTATACACCACGTCAGTCAATCATAAAATAATAAAATCCAAAATCACAGTGTCATTAGTTTGGTAAATTCAATATCAGTAGGTAATCAATTTTATGAGTCTATCACAGACGGCAGCCGTGCAAACAAGTACTGTCTGCCGCTAATCTCTCTCCTCAATAAGACACTTGTAGGAGACAGACAGACAGACTAACTTGGATGTTTGCGTCAGGCTAGCTGCAATGTTAAACGTGAGCGAAGCAATGGAAATCGTTATTAACAAATCGAATATCAACCAACGCATTACCTAGGTAGCTAGCTATCTGATGACTCACTCGTTATCATACTATGTATTGATTTCTTTCTTTCTTTCTACTACACAGCAGGTACTACCTACCATATATCTATATATTCTATGTGCATGTACTTATGTATCTGCGTCAATGGTAGCTACGTGCCTGAATGATGCTGTACAGTTTCAGCAGACTCATGTAGCTTCTTAATGGATTATTGGACCTCCAATTCTTTTGCCATCTTTAATTATTTGTCTATCTGTAGAATAAATTTGAAATAAATGGGTCAACTATTAATACATTATTTAGTCTGCTTCAATTTATATTCTGAACTCACAAAAAATATACTCCATACTTTTTTTTTTTTGCTCCCAAAGTTTAGTTTCCTTTTGCCTAGTGGCATCCATTTCAGATTCTTCTTAAAAATGCCTTTCCCCTTCAACAACCTGTTTGGCCCTCTCTTCCTTTTCCTCTTGCTCTGCAATAAATGTTCTTTGTGTTTTCCACTCACTTTCAATGCAGCTTCTTTCAAAATAATGGGGACAGGAATTGTAGCAGCTGTCATATTAGGAGCATAGAAATAACTTTTGGTCAAAAGGCTGTTATTTCTATAGATACTTAATGGTTAGACACCACACTAAAAATACTTGAGTAGATGACACTTGGGGTGTTTTTGACACCCCACTATTTTATAGTCTGATAATATGTGAATATCAAAACAAACTAATGTTTTCTAATAGCAAAATATATTCTGTAATTATAAAATATGTTCATATACAATAAATGTATTATATATATATTATAATAGGTTTATGAAATATATAGTTAAAAATATTGACAAATACAGATAAACAATCATGATATAATATCGTTACTAACAGTTTGAACACCTGATAGATAATAGAAAATAGTCATTGTGTGGCAATAATTGAGGGACAGTAATATCGTTACTCACAGTTAGGACACTTGACGACAGCAATTGCATGTTGCTTACAGACGAAGGAGGCACAAGTCGAACATCGAAGAGTTGTCTTCTTGTCTGAATTTCGATTGCAGCGAATGCATCAACTACTTTTCTTCCTCCTCCCAATGACAGCTTCTTGAGCAGGTACCACTTGTCTTACGTCATAGCCGAGTTGCTCAAGTTTTGGCTTTCGAGTTGAGATTGGCCATGTTCAGCAATCTGCATTGAATTTGTGTGTCAATCAACTCATATCCAGCGTCCAAGATGAAGTTCACATTATATTGGTTCTTTTCGTGATTTGCAGCTGGTTCTTTCAATGTATATGATATAATGCAAGCATTTAATACAGCGATATCAACCATATTGAAGAGAAATGTGTATGGCCAGCACCTGCACTTTCGCCCAGAATAATAGAGACAAACCATGTGGTCCATATTGTTGGTACCGGTCCAGTTATAGAATTCCACAATTTCTGGAAAACCAACGGGAGTGTTGATGGCTGAATTATGCATTGTAGATAATAACAACACAGGTTTCGAACCCTTGTCATAATAGGAACACAGCTTTCATTTTCGAAGTATTGTGCTGTTTTCCTCACACAACCTTGAATTGATTTAGCAGCGGGAGGAATCGTCCTCTGATTTCTTCGAAGTGTGCTGACTATCGTCATTCGATTCTCCACCAATTTATCGACCAGTGGCGAAGTTGTGAACCAGTTGGCACAAGTTATATTGTAGCCTTTGTTGAGATACGGTTTGGCTACTTTCATTGTAGAGGCCTCTAGAACACTCATATTTTGTTTGTCATCATCAGATAATGTTTTATCACCAATGTAAGGCAATCCAGATAAAGCAAATCCCATAGATGCTTCATTCAGCCAAATGATTTTCATTCCATACTTTCCAGGCTTTGTTGGAATATACATCCTGAATCTGACGTGGCCATGGAACTCCATAAGTTGCTCATCGATAGTAAGATCTGAATCAGGAGTATAAAATTGCCTCAGCTTGTTGTCAAATATAGTCCAGGCATGATGCACTGGACTCAATGGATCTTCAGGATCACGACGAGTTTGATCATCGATGCAGAAATAGTGCTTTATTTCCTTGAACTGACGGAGTGACATGGTAGCTCTAAAAGCGGGTATACCATCTCTTTCAGACCACAACGATTCCAATGTGCAGTGCCTGGCTTTAAATACACCACCAATAATGTGTAGGCCAAAAAATGAATTCATTTCATCTAGTGAAATTTGATGCCAATGCTTTGGAGTAGCTCCTCTGGTAATATTATGATTTACTATGCTATGATGACCTTCTAGGTTAGTGAATCTTGTAGCTTCGCTAATAATTTCTTCGAAAGAACATATTGAAACCTTCACTGGCTGTTTCTGGCCAAACCCCTGGGGGTACACTGCTTCTCTCAGTAAACACATTGCGCTGTGGTTGTTTACCTTCTCTCGCACCAACCTCCAACCGTGTCCATCTATCTCCAGATGCTGCCAGTAGATTGATATTATCAGCATCCTTGTCATCACTGCCAGAACTGTTATCATCACTTGGTATTTGTTCAAGATATTCCTCATTTAATTCATACAAATATTCGTCTTCCTCATTGTCACTGGCTTCATTATTATCAACTATCACTCCTTCATTCTCATTTTCACTTTCAATTTCATCATCGTCACCATGTTCCTTGTGTGGTTCTCCAAATAATTGTCTCATATCTCTTATAGCAGCACTCTGTTGTGGTCGATTCGGCATGATAAAGTTGAATAATAATCATAACTACTGTTCACACTCTATAATTTATATGCACAAGTTTTCCAACTATCCATAAAATTTACCTAACACTGTAAGCGAGCGTGCAGACAGCCAATCACCGACAATTTAGGTTATGAGAGTTGTAGGCCAGGCTTAGTAACTGCTGCAGTAGTTAATATATACATACTCTTTTTTGCATATTATCTGGCTATAATATTGATTTGTGTCTGCCTGTCTATCTAGAGGTGACACTATACAGGCTGATATTGATTAAAAAATTGATATTGCCTTAGTCAAAATGGATTATTCCTATATTAAAAAGTCAAAAACACCCCAGGTGTCGACTACCCTAGAAGTATACATTTTTTAAAAACCATACAATATATTTATTTGATTTTTACACATGTTATAACTAACAATATTTGTAGTAAAGTCATAAAATTTCCAATCAACAAAATAAGTTATAACATTTTTATGACATGTACAAAAGCTATGGGGTGTCAAAAACACCCCAGGTGGCATCTAACCGTTAAAACAACAAAATATAAACACTATTTAATATTATATTATTTTTATTATTTCCTGATAATCATATATACCTTGAATTCATCGTAGAAGATGATTTTGTGGAGACGGGCATCGAATCCAACGAAAGAGAAGTTGGCATCGTTGGTGTAGGGAAGGAAGCTGCGGTACTTGTGGCAGTGCTCCCGAACTACTCGAGTCTTCCCGTTAACTGACGAGCCAGTCAGATATAGGCGTTTCCCCTCCATCAAGGTCTCCCTGACCAATTGACATACCTGCCGGAAGAGTGTGCATGGTGTAACTGTGGCTAACGACATGTCAGCAGGAATGTCAGCGGGAGGTGGACATGCAGGGCACAACATTTCAACGTCTTGACACTCTTCCAGGAGACGTTGAATTTGAGTGTCCTAATATAGCCGCTACAAATAGAGAGAGAGAGAGAGAGGATAACATCATTTATTGTTTGTGTCATCACACTGTTTTTTAACTATAAATAAATATGTTTGGAAATTATTAATTTGTATCAATATTATTGAATCTAATATGTTAATTAATTTGTATACATATTTTGTTATAAAGCTTGATGTGTGTATATGAATAAATTAAATTGTTTGGATCAAAGGATATTGTTTTTTTTAAAACAAGGTATATACTATATTTTTTATATAGACACATATAAATATAGCTTATTCATATATATTAATATACTATACTAATTATATATATTAATAAACTTAATATACTATTAGCTGTATATCCTCATATAGACAATTGTCTATATATCCTATATACGTATAATATATATACTTTTACATAGATGAATTAACAATATATATTGTATATATAGTATATGATACATATATATATAGTTCCAATGTGTCAGGCAAACACACTTACTTTGAAAAGCTGCAGGAGGGTTTGCCGTGACCCTGGCCGATGCAGCAAGAAGTGATCAGACTCTCTCGGCACGGGTATCTTCTTGTCATAGGCCATTGCCCATCAGTGGGCCAAAACCGTCAAGCTGATCCACTCTGAGGGTATGTTATGCATTGCCGAGACTACATCACCGTGAGTGATTGCCTTGACGGTATTTAGCTCATTGCGGACTTCACGAAGAGCCATTGTGTATTCCATTGGAATTGCTGCAGCACCGAGCGCTTCCACAATGATATCCTGTACACGCTGGGTCACCATGGCAGACTATAGTGAAATAGATATACATATAGAATTAATATAATGTGTACTAGTTTTTAATTTTTATGCATGTTAAAAAATACGAAAATAATTATGTAATGAATATATTTGTTGTGTACGCATGCACATAATGTTACTACATATATATACATATGTACAAAGTATACTTCTAACAGTAGTTAATATTGTTATTAAAAACATATATGTACATATAGGTATGTATATTTATATATATATGATATGTATATAAAATTATTATTAATCTATGTATTTTGCTAAATCATCGAAGATATGCGATGCTAAAGATATTATTATGTCTTATAATCGTATATGTATATACATTTTTTATAAATATTTTGTATAGTATGGTAATAATATAATATGTAAAATTATAAACAATTGTATATGAGCTTAATAATTATTATTTGTATTTAAAAAATTAAAAATTTTAGAAAATGTTAATATATTTTAAGTATCAATTTGTTATCATCGAGTATTTATACAATATTCATAATGATTTATTATGATATATATATATATATATACAGCAGTTAATATACATTTAAACAATTAACAAATATTTTAAAGTATTATAATAATACCTTGAGACAAATAAAAACGTGCAGATTGGTGAGTCTGCCGTCTCTCACAAAGTTAGCGAATGGTCGGTCGGGATCTGGATTGGCGTCTGGTGTTTTCGAGGCGATGACCAGTCGCTCGAGGCGTTCAACTCCAAGGGAGTCTCGTAGGCACTGCCGAATCGCCTTCTTGCTTAGGCCCTCAGATATGTAATAATGAATCAAACTTCTGGACCTTTTCACATCTTGGTTAAATTTTGTTGGATAATGGGGCACCACCTGGGTAGAGTAACTGTCCGAGCTGTTGTGCCATTGACTGACGGCTGATGTGCCTGCGCTCGAACATGATGATGAGTCAGTCGCCACCGCTTGATCAGTGATCCGCCGGATCTGATCTTGATGAGAAGCGATTTTCACTTGTGTTGAACTATGTCGACGCTGGCTTGAACATTCACCCACCAGTTGTGGGCATCGGTGTGATGCAGCTGCTGAAGAGATGACTTCTAAAATTTGCACAAAGTGTTTTGGGTGGGATGGACAGAAAACACTTTGTTAAAGTACGTTCAGACAGTTGGGAAACATATATGTATATAATGTATACATACATACATAAAAGAAAACATTGTACATATGCAAACATTGTCTTTACATACCCTAGCTATATTGTTTTATGAATATATTGTGCTCAACTAAATATGTCAATTATTAATAATATAAATGTAGTTGACTAATAATTATATAAATAATTATATGTAGAAATAATATGTAGTGTCACTTACAGAGAGTTTCCTGACCGCGTGTGCACATGTCTTGTATAATATATATATATATAGTATATTTGTGTTCGGTATATTAACCCTTTACTGCATGGATTTTAACAAGTTGCAACACCAATACATGAAGCTAATTTTTGGCATGTAGAGTGTCTAACGGTTCAAATTGCAATATTATATCATTTTGTTACTACTGGAAGTATGAAAATTTCATGGACTTATATATAAGTCACCATGCGTTTATGGGTAGGGAAATATCTAATTGTCACCTGCCGTCAGGTTAATAAGAAACTGTGAAAATATTACAAACAGAGTGTAATTAATAACAGTACAAACTACAAATCACACAAACTACTCTAGGACGTATGATAGATCATAAAACAGTTCCGTTCTTTGCCCAGGCATAAATTCACGTCGCATTTTGAGCACTTGTACATGGTCCGGCCGATCTTAGTCTTTTTAGCCGCTTAGGAATTCCTCTTCTGTCTTCAATCTGGCGGTATATGAGCCAGCTGTTCACAATCATTAGGTTGACTGATTAGAAGAATATGTGTGAAGATCAGCATGTCGCACAAGTCGACGCCACCCATGTGTCGATTGTAGGAATGCACAATTTGGGGACAAGGCACATCTACCTTTGTCTTCTGTTGGGCGTTGAAGCGCTGGCATGGGGCACCTCGCTCGGGCGTGGCATAGTTAGATGCTAGCTGCACAATGCCACTGTCCATCCAGCGCACTATCAGTACTCCATTGGCTTGGTCCGCTCTCCAGTCAAAACTTCCTCGGCCTCGTTTCTTGAGGTCCTTTTCGCTTTCAAGAACTTTGTCGCAGCCTTTGGTAAGATTCTTTCTTATGGTCCCTGTCGCCCAAATACGTCGCTCCGCCAGTTTCAATAGAAGCTCAATACTCGTGAAATAATTGTCAAAATATAGCTTCATTTTGGACACATGGTCAGGAAGCGAATCACACAACCATATGACCACGTCGCCCCCAACACCACAGGCCGTTGGTGGATTGCCTCCTTTGCCGGTGTATACCTCGAAATCGAGCAGCATGCCAGTGACAGCACATCTAGCCCAGATTTTGATGCCCCATTTATTGGGTTTCACGGGCAGATATTGCCGTATTGGACTGCGCCCCTTGGTAGAGATGATTTGTTCATCTACTGATTGGCTTTCCGTCTGCGGCAGTGATCGACATGCACGTTGCACGTGGGAAATCAATGGCCTGACTTTGTACAATTTGTCATATTCCGGACTATCTCTCGCTGGACAAACAGAGTTGTCATTGAAGTGGAGAAACCGTTTTATCGCGTCAAACCGATTGACGGGCATTGCATTTGTGATTCGTGGAACCTCCGTTGCCCTAGCCCAATACATCCTGTATTGTGATAGACCATAAACAGCCATCAACAACATCATACCAATAAATTTTTCCATCTCTTCTCTAGTCACATTTACTGAAGTGCCTGTCAACTGCACGGAATATTGATTGGTTTGTTGGACTATGAGGTTTAGCAGTTCGTCAGTCATGAATAGCTTTACGATTTCATACAGTGATTTTTCCTCGTAAATAGCAGGCATATCCATATCCAAGTCGACGATGGTATCATCAAATGGTTCCCCAGCAGCTCCTGCTTGCGCCATCTAATTTCCGGTACTGCTGCATCTGCCACATTTTCCTGTACATCCTCCGCCAGGACAGCCTCGATGAGGCCCTCCATGATGTCTGCATCCTCCAGAATATTGCCAAGATCAATTATTTCATAATCGCCCAGCTCCAGTCCCCCTTGTTCATCATCACTGCAGCCCTCCACTTCGCTCTCGTCGCCCTCAGGAATTACAATATGATCATCACGTATAGAACGTAAGGCGTGTTCTTTGGCTAGCCGACTTGGGCGTTGCATTATCTAGAAATGAAAACGACAAAGAATATATAATTTAGGTACATATGATAAAAACATATGTTTTCCACCATGGTATATTTTCCACAACAGCCTATAAAATACCCTATAGCATAAAATATATCAGCCTTTAGGTAACCGACAAACTTGACCTATACGTAGCTATCATTGAACAAGTTAGTACCCTGAAAATAACCTACTTCTAAAACCATAAGCATATGTTCAAAATGCTCTCCAATGTTGCCTTACATATCGGTCTTCAAAAATATTTCGTGACATCTAAAATATGCCCTGTGTTGCATACTGACTTATACTTAAGTCGCAACATTTGTGTACAGTTTTTACAGTATCACAAAGACTTATGAAAAATCCAGTTATTTCATACCATAGTACAATTAGTTACCTACATTGAATTACATTTAGTTCTGTCTAGTTACTTGTTACATAAATATAGTCTTGGTTATTTCATAAACACTTCATTTAAACAAGAATCACAAAGTTTGACTCACCGTAGTAAATATAGGTAAGTTTCACAGGTAGCTGGCAAGAGTATAAATTAGTGGCACTGATGTAAGTAAGCTAACTAAATACAATCGATTCAATAATTTGATTGGTTAATGTGAATAACCAATCATAATATACACGACTTAAATTAAATCGGTATGCTGTAAAGGGTTAAGAATATCTTCAATATATCTTCAATACGTTCAATACCTCTAAACACATATATAAAAATTTGCACCATCACAGAATAATCATCATTTGTTCTCGACTCGTCATCTTCATCTTCTCCGTCATCGTCTCGTCATATTGTCCGTCATCGTCTCGTCATCTAACCACTAACTATCAACCACTCAATTCTATCTCTTACACCTCCACTCACTATCAACCAATCCGTCATCGTCCCGTCATTATCTCGTCATCTTGTCCGTCATCGTCTCGTCATATAACCACTCACTATCAACCACTCAATTCTTTATTAATTTCCAATTCCGCTAACATTCAACATCTATCTCCAACTTTGCCCATAAAATCTCCCTGACGAACCTTTTTATCTGTTTTGCTCCCTTTTCGTTGTAGTGTATTTCGTTCCAAAAGTCTGCCTCAAATCTCGGATGTTCTACTGTGTCTTCCATCCATTTCGGAGCTTCCTGACAAAACAACCTTACTTTTCTCTTCTCCTCTCCTCTGACTCTTGATTCGTCTGGTAGTATGAATAACGTCTTTCCTGGCTTTACTCTTGCCTTCCATTCTTTCGCCAAATTCTGCAAGTCGTCGATGTACTGAATCCCTTCTCTCCTACTATAGTTGAAGCCATACATTAATATAATCCCATATATCTCTTCCGAATTTAAAATATTCACTATCTCCACCGCGTGCTTACTGTCGACTCCTCCCTCACTACACACTATCTGGCTTCCTCTCGACTTCCAGATTCTCTGCACATTGCTATCCCCCAAAATTAGAATTCTCGGCGACTCTAACTGCTTCCAGTGTATCTGTGCCTTTCTTGCTGCTGATGTTAATATCATTCTTATCAAATCCTCTTCTAAACCTGCTAATCCTGCCACTCTCCATACCCACCTCTCTAGTCTCAGTACCATTACTCTCGCCATTTCTTCCTCCCTGTCTTCTAGTTGCGTCAATGCTATTCTTGTTATTTTTCTTTTCTCATCTGACGACTGCATCTCGGGTCTATCTTCTATTTTCAACACGCTACTCCAATCTTCCATTCGACTGTTTCTATTCATCATTACATCATTTCCCTCCGCCCTCAATTCTTTTAGCTTCCTTTGGAAGAAAAGTCTGTATTTTCTTGTTTCCTCATCCACCTCCATTCTCGTTGAAACTTCCTCTATTTGTTCTAAATTCCTTCCTTCCCTTCCCGTTGTACTCGCACTCCTTGCGATTGGTGCTGTTATCTTACGATATAAGATCGGTTCCCGGCTTTCGCCAATTTGCCTTTGGTCCCAATTTAATATATATACTCGTAATGAACCCCAACAATTAATGAAATAATGAGAATATGTCAATTAATTATTAGAATACATATATTCTGAATATCAAATTACTTACGTGTGAAATCTGACTCTCAACTGGTTTTTTTATGATTCTACAAAAACTTTTATTCATAAATAAAAGTTATTTTAAATTATCCTTTGAAAATTCTCAATTCGTATCTCCACTATATAATTTGAATAATACGGGAAATCTATTTAAATATCAATGACTACCATAATATGTTAAATTTAACTAATTTAAAATACGGTTTTAGCGGTCACCAACAATATATAGGGCGTGTATTTGAAAAAGTTAATTGTAATATACAATAGTATAATTCTGTTTTTCTAGAATAACTCATTTTAAAAATCTCAAATTATAAATTTGTCGTAAATAATGTAAAGTCTTCTTAGCAATATGTTTAAATAAAAACGATATTATTGAATATTTATGAATATGTATTATACTTTTGTATCATACTTATGGAGTGATCATGTAGAATCATACTTTGTATTGTACTCGTGTATCTGTATCCTAAACTAAGAGTATAACTATTTGCACACACATTTCCTTTTATAAAACTAACCATATGAATCAGATCAATTAAACACAGTAATCGACAGGTAAATCCATTTGCAGACCGTTTTCGGGGTATTTGCCCCTCATCAGTACAGAGTAGTAAACGAACATGCAACCCAGCGATCTGTGAGAAAGCCCACCTACCACTAGGCCACATCCTCGCCTGTCAACTGTTGTACCTTGTCTAACTTGTCTAACCGTATCTAATTCATCTATACATTATCATAGCGCTGCATGGAGAACTATTCTTGCATAACTAAATATAATCAGAAAAAAAAGAGAGAAAAAACAGTTTATTTTCTGATGTTTTGATTGTGTATTTTTAATATTTTGATGATTTTTATTTTAGTGTATTATTAAAATATAATTTACTTTCTAAACAAAAATTAATTGCGGAGTCTTGTTAATATAAGAAAATATATGTTTTTAATAATTCGTTATTCCAAATTACATTGTTTACACATATTTGGTAGAACACATTCAAGCTGTGTTTTCATTCAATGCAAACGACTTCCATTTCATCTGTTGCCTTTATATATATCTTACAATGTTTATTAAAATATTGTGTTTTTAAAAGTATATATGATTATGTAACAAAAAAATATTAAAAAACAATAGTCGCAGTATTCTATACATTTCCTTTGCACGCTTAACATGTGGGTTGTTTCTCGCTAGTATACCTATTGATATTATTAAACATGTGATCTTTACGTTTTATAGATTTCAAAAATTAATGGAATCCGGAGTATCAAATCAGCTTTATGAGAAATATTTCATCGGAGACAAACATGCTCCCAAAGTCTGCAATAATGATGTGGTGCTCGAGGATGAATCGAGGTCCGTCGGATTGGGTAACCTGGGAGGAACCTATCTCATCACCTATGTCATCTATGTTTGTGGCCTGTTTGTTCTGATCTTTGAAGTGATTTGGACTCGTGTTTTGCGCCGTTCTACGCTTTCGCTTGGATTTTTCTGAATTGACTGCATGCACCTCATTGCTCACTATTAATACGATAAAAGTGACCATGGTGTGCTGCATATTTATAAATGTTGGAATAATATTCAAATACTCTCCTGGTGTATTTATGCATGGAATGTGATACATTTAATATAATAATTTGATGCCCATTAGTTGGTGAACTTCTTTGTGGTCTTCCTATCTCTATCGTTGATATATACTATATTTAATTATGAAATCTAATATTTACATATTTAACTGTAGAAAAACAATTGTTGCTTTTTGTGAATCTAACACTTTGATTAACGATAATATAATTATGTAGCTTAGTACAGAAATACTGATATTACCAGGACGATTTCCGATTACACCAGTCATAGGCAAAGTAGGTATACTGTAAATGGCCAATGTGAATTGTCATAAATTCACATGGTGTTTACTGATTTCACTGACCCCTTTGGACTGACTAAAACATAACATAAAGGCAACAAAGAGGTAATATGAATTGTCTAGACTCTGGTGGTAATATCCGAATTATTTCATAATCTACGATAAGAGATCGTTCTATCATTGTCGAAGGGTGCTACGATATGGGTCAAATTTGGAACTATGAAATCGACATCTCCCTTTTTACATATTAATCGGTTATTCAAAAATGGACCAACTGATTTAACTGCCATGTTGGATCAGTGAACAAACTTTTCATGCGTACGTACACTTTGACAAGGAAAACGTTTGATCTGGCACTCCCTTGGTTAGGTAACAGGCTGTTGGAAATTCTAAAAATCTACTTCTTTTGAGAATTGTTAGTTTTTCGTATTTATATTTTTCTTTAATTAACAGGAAATATATTCTAGTTCCGTTCTGTCGGAGAAAATGTAAGCTACTAACATTTAATGGTATGGCCTGGTTTGACAGTCAATGAAAATAAATTATTAAAAGATTTTATAATAAAATCTGTCCCCATCAATAATAAATTATAATTTATACAGCAGACGAAAGTGGTTAATTTTAATGAATGTGTTTTTCAAAAAAGCTTCTGATAACAATTTTAGCATATGTTTCAAATGTGCATACACTTAAAATATAACTTATTATGTACAGTTAAACATATATATTTGTTTAATCCTACTAAATATGTACAACAGCTTGGTCAACAACTGTCTGCTAAAGATCAGAAGTACGGCATTTAAATTGTAACTGATGCTAAAGCCCCAAAGGGACATCCTTGCATACTCTCTGATAATTTACATATTTGGCGTGTCTTTTTGACTATAGCACAATGTATTCATTGATATATAAAGATATACCTCCAAAAGCAACTAGAATTGCACGGGTCTTTGTCGTTGAAAAAATAATCTACAACATGTTTATATATTGTGATATTTGACCATAAAATACAGGCAGATAATTATTGACTAACATTATTTAAATTACATTAATAAATACATTGAAAACGTTTGCGTTAAATTACACGTTAGAAATAACAAAGTTTATTGTTTACATTGACAAAAATAGAAGTTTAGAAAATAGTATTTGCTTAATTATATTATACTTTGTATTGAGGCAAATCAAACGCAGTAATCTAATTTAAAACTTATTTAATGAAAATGCAGTAATCTAATAAATCAATAAATCAATAAATCAATATATACCGAAAATATACAATCAAAATTATACCGAAATGATTTGAAATTTCTACTAAGCTTTAGTAAGCTATCTTCAATGCACATTTTTTTGGTAATTGTCCTATTGTTTTATTGTCAACATGTTTTATTGATTATAAATCTAAAGTAAGAATACTAATGATTAATTTGAAAAAGAACAATTATTATTTCACGGAGTTAATTTTTGGTTTTGTTACTATTCTGATTTCATGATTCATAGATTTTAAGGACCCCTGATCACAATAATCGGACACATTCATTTTTATATTTAGAAGAAAGTTAAACTGTTGATAAAATTACCAAATTTGACAGAATTAAATAAAATAAGGAATACGTTTCACTGATTCTGGAAATAATGCGAATGATTACAGTAGATTATTTGAGATAAAGAAAACAAATATATATACAGTAAATAATAGTATATTTTTCGTATATTTGTTTTTATTCTTACACATTAAATGTTATTTACAATAATATATTAAAGTATTTAATACATTAATCAGTTTTAAATCATATAAGAAGGAGCTAAACCCTTTCCATAGCCAATCACCCAGCATAGTCTAACATTAATAAGTACTTGTTATATATACATATACATATATACGCAATAATATAAAATCATGTATTATATTGTTTGCGTGGCGAGTGGTGAAATAAGAATGAACAGCATGAACTGCTTCTAAAATGTGAATCATAAAATATCGTCAAACTATTCGATATACAGTATATATAACCGATATCGATAACAAAAAAGTGAATTGTCAACAAACATATACCTGTGTTGTCGTCTATTATATGTGCTTTACATCTTTAGTAGTTTAACAAATGTATATATGACATTTTATAAAAAGCAAATGAAGCGTTTTAACTAGAAAATTTATGAAAATGTGTATTATAGAAAAATTGTAGCTAAAATGTATATATATATTTCACCGAGAAATATTATGTCTTTTATCAATTATTATAAAATAGGTTTTTGCAATATATCTATGTAATGCTATTTGTAATATACATACAAGAATTATAATTTAATTATATAAACATTTTATACTTTCTACACAAAAAGCAATTTCGAATTGAAGCATATTTAATTTATCTGTGTAAATTCAAGAATAAATAGCTAATTGGACAGAAACTGATACGATCTTCGTTGCATGCAATACACCATGCTGAACAAGCAGCACGTTGGGATTTTTTTGTAACACATTTGATTTGACATTTAACGTTTTATCGTTTCATCTTTTAGTTAATATAATATCCTTTCATGATGGTCGCAATTGGTAACCTTTATTGGGGTCAGTAGACGTTGCAGACGGAAATAATGGCACTAGATTAAGATACGGTTGAACTCTAGTGGATTCAGTTAGGGAAGAAGTTTCTCTGAGTAAGGATCGCCTTTTTTATTAGATCATGGGCTTTTTCGGCATAAATACTCAAGCTAGGAATAGCTGAGAGTTCCACAGGTGAGGCTGTTGAACTCCCCGGCATTTTTGAAGCCTTGTGAGAGGCAATATGTAGCAATAAGCTCTCACCCCCTCCTGGGCAGTAATGACCGCAGAACATGCAATACTCAAAGGTTGCATGTTGCCGGCTAGGTGGGGAAGTGTGCCGATCAAGATGACCTGTCAACGAGTATGGAGAGCTTCCTCCTGAGACGCCCCGACTAGACGGCAAGGCATTACCTTCCCGTTGGTACAGTTCCAGGAGGTGGGGGAAATATCCGGAAAAACCAGTATGTGGTGAACTGCTGGAAAATGCGGGATTAACTGCATTATAGGTCAGGGCATACCAGGCGTTCACCAGGTGTTGCTGCCTGATGTGGGATGACATCTGGGATAGCATGGAAATGTGGTGGTTCGGGAACGTTTTTTTACCAGTAGTTAACTGAAACCTGGTCGCAGAAGCTGTGACTTTATGGGCGTATGTTTGCTTTGTTGAAGACGTATGATTTATTCTATTGGTAGATTTGATATGTTGTGGATGATGGCCTACTGATGATGTTGAAGTTCTAGTGTTGAACTGGGGTCTTGAAGCGGAAATATTTCGGTTGTCCAAGACGGTTGACCGGGGAATATGTGTTTTGAACTGTTGACTGAGATTGTTGCAAGTTTGCACCAGCAGTGCTAGTGGACTCGGGTCCGATTCCATCTCTTGAGGTGAAGCTTCCTGAAAATAAAGAATCGGGTGCAATATAATTGACTATAAGCTTTTATTACACGGAACTAATTATGAATTATTCATAATAGTTTAAATATCTTTGGTAGCTTTAATAATAAAATTTTGGAACTAATAATTAATAATTTATCAACTTTACAAATTTAACTAAACAAAGTAGTTATTGATTCTAAAGTAACAAAAAGATAGAAAAAGATGTTTAACTCGAGCTTTCAGTCTTGATAGACCATCTTCATGAAAATAAAGAAGAAAACACTGACAACATCAAAATATACTAAGAGAAAGACAAAATGAAAGTTCCACAAAATAATGAATTCGAGTAAAATTTGAAAAAATCGGATTCAAACACGTAATTTTAATTTCCTGTAACCTATTTGAATGGCTTTTATTTAGTAACTTTTATTACTTAACTTTTCTGTTAACATCAATGTTACCATCTTTCATAACGATTGTCTAAGAAAGCAGAAATCACTGAACCCAATTTTTAATCGTTTATTTAATGTTGTGATTATTTTTGCATCATTTAAATGATTCAGAAGAATATTTTGTTGATTCACTTTCTGAGTACTTTCATGTTATCAAACAAATATTAAGAAATAACGTAATGTCTTTTGTATAAAAATGAACACTATTATTAAATAGTAAAATATAATAACTTAAAATAGTAGTTTTGGAAGGATGGGAGGGGTGGTAGAGAGGGAGCATTGATGGAGCATTGAGGGAGCATTGAGGGAGAATTGAGGGAGCATTGATGGAGCATTGATGGAGCATTGATGGAGCATTGATGGAGCATTGAGGGAACATTGAGGGAGCATTAAGGGAGAATTGAGGGAGCATTGATGAACGAGTGAGGATTTGGAGAATGGAAAAAGTAAGAAGGTACTGATTAATTGACTTGGGGAATGGGATGGCCGAGTGGTTAAGACGCTGGTTTGCAGATGCCGAGGGTGTTGTCTCGGAGCAGGTTCGAGCCCG